>JADNYI010000106.1:0-140522 GCA_015501065.1 Infundibulicybe gibba
CGTCATCCCGCGCTAGGAGCAGCTTCACAATGTCGCCGCGTCCTTCTTGTGCTGCATAGATGAGGGGTGTGTTCCCGAAATCGTCATATCGATTGACGTCCAAGTCATTTCTTGACAACAGGGCTTGCACGAGGTCCTCACGCCCACCATATGCTGCGATCAATAGCGGTGTGCATCCATGCCGACCTTGCAAATTGATGTCCACGCCGGCCTGCTCTAGCAGTAGCTTCGCGACGCTACTACGTCCTTCCAGCACTGCGTAGATGATTACTGTGTTGCCAGCACTGTCGCATCGATTGACGTCTAATTCATTCATTGCCAAAAGAATCCCCACAACCGCTTCATGTCCCCGACGCACTGCGGTTGATAGTGGTGTGTATCCTTGTTGACCTTGCATATTGATGTTCACGTCATCCCGTGCTAGCAAAAGCTCCATGATGTTGCTGTGTCCTTCCCGTGCTGCATAGATGGGAGGTGTGTTCCCGAAACTGTCACATTGATTGACGTCTAAATCATCTCTCACCAGCAGAATCTGCATGATCGTTTCGTGCCCACAATACGCTGCGGCTGATAGTGGCGTACATCCGTTTTGACCCTGCACATTGATGTTCACGTCGTCCCGTGCTAGCAGCAGCTTTGCAACGTTGCCGTGCCCTTCCTGCGCTGCGTAGATAATTGGTGTGTTTCCAAAACTGTCACGTTGGTTGATATCCAAATCGTTCCAAGTCACCTGATGCTGGCAGAGTCATGCATCAGATGGTCTAGTTATAGATGATTGGTGGTGCATCAAGTACTGTAACCACCATGCTTATTTGATGCATCACTAACCTGCATGCTATAATGCATTACTTGGGTATTACTTGGTGATGCATCATATTATGTGATGCATCATAAGGTCATGTGATGCATCATGTGATGGATTAATTATAATACATTACATAATATGATGCATTACCAGTAGGTGATGCATCATATAATGGATCATGTAATGCATCAACTGTAATACATTACATAATATGATGCATCACCAGTAGGTGATGCATCATATAATGCATCACATAATGCATCAACTGTAATACATTACATAATATGATGCATCATGATGTCATGTGACATACCATATGATGCATCATGTAATGTGATGCATCACTTGGTTAGGTTAGTGTTAGAGTTTGGTTAGAGTTTGGTTATTTGGTTAGAGTTTGGTTAGAGTTTGGTTAGGTTAGAGTTAGGGTTTTGTTAGTGTTTGGTTAGAGTTTAGGGTTGTTAGTGTTTGGTTAGAGTTAGGGTTCAGTTAGTGTTTGGTTAGTGTTTGGTTAGAGTGGGGATGGTATAGGTATATATATGTTGCCATTTGAGGCCAGAAAAAACATAGAGTGGAACAACTGGCTGTGTTTGGGGTCAAAAAAAACATATAGTTTTGATTATGTCAGCATAGCTTCAAACTCAGTCAATGGTGTGTCCTGGGGTAATGCATCATGAGGAGGAACAAAGTAATGCATCATTAATAAGGGAAATGATGCATTATAATGGACTGGAACAAGGTAATGCATCATCAAAGAATTAATGGCTACAGTAGTTGATGCACCACCAATTTTCTATTGCAAGAGTAATATGATGCATCAATATGGCACTATGGGCTGTCCAAGTTGCTAATAGAATCCGTGCGACTGTTTCGTGCCCATGACATGCTGCGATCAATAGCAGTGTGTATCCGTCTTGACCCAGAAAATTGGTGTTTACATCGCCCCACGTTAGCAGTAGCTTCACAATCCCATTGCGCCCTTCCTGCACTGCGCAGGTAATTGGTGTGGTCCTGAAACGGTTGCATTTATTTACATCTAAATCATCTCTCGACAACAAAATCTGCACGACCGCTTCATGCCCACAATATGTTGCGGCCAATAGTGGTGTGCACCCATTCTGATCTTGCAAATTGATATCCACGTCATCCCGCGCTAGGAGCAGCTTCACAATTTTTCCGCGTCCTTCCTGTGCTGCATAGATGAGGGGTGTGTTCCTGAAATCGTCACATCGATTGACATCCAAGTCATTTCTTGTCAACAGGGCTTGCACGAGGTCCTCACACCCACCATATGCTGCGATCAAGAGTGGTGTGCACCCATTCTGATCTTGCAAATTGATGTTCACGTCATGTTGTGATAGCAGTAGCCTCATAATTCCGCTGTGCCCTTCTTGTGCTGCATGGATGATTGGCGCGTTCCCAAAATTATCGTGTCGGTTGACTGTTACGATCCATTGCTTCTCATTCATCATACATCAGTCACTTGACTGATCCCATCTTTCATAGACGCTTCTACTTCCTCCATCATCATCTGACACCATCCACATGCTCCATCATCAGATGATACATCATGTGACCCCTTATCTACTTCTCGACCGCATGGTCACCATTCTATCTTTGTTATCTTTGCTGTTCTTACTCAGCTGCTCAGTCAGCTCGCTTCTATTATCAGTCATCATCCTCCATATGTCTTACTATACTCACGGACCTTGTCATTACTGCGTAGTCATAGAACTACATACACTCTATATAAACGTAGCTACATACTCTTGTATTCGCTACGTTTAATCGTTTATCGGTTCCCCCCTCTACTAGCCTCCTGACCCAGAAGGCAACTCAGACCTTGCTAAAGTGCCTTGAGTCTTTACTGTCGACTCATCGGCTTGCGTTAGCAGGACGTAACATTGACGTCCAAGTCACTCCTTGCCAATAGAAGCTGCGCAGTTGCCTCGTGCCCCCCTATTACCGCTCGGGCTAATGGAGTAAGGCCACCCTGGCCCTTCGGATTGACATCAACACCTTCTTTTGTCAGTAGCAGCTGCAGGATTCCCGTTTGGCCGCCTAGTGCCGCATAAGTTACTGCTGTGTCGCTGTTCGAGTCCTTCAAGTTAACGTTACAGTCACTGTCTAGCAGGGATTCCAAGTAGTCTTTCAATCCGAAATGAGTGCAAAGATGAATCGCGGAGGGATTTTTTGCACGGCAAGGGACGGAACCAACTTTCGCAACCCTCTTACTGTCATGTAGCAGTTCCATGGCTAGATTCCGAATAGTTTTATCATCGCAATACATGTGTGCATGCACCCCCCAAGACAACATGGCATACTTGGCGAAAGGTGTTTCCGTGAGCCGCCATTCCCTTCTTAGTGATTCATCTGCTTTGAAGATGTCAAAAGCTAGGTATCGAAGACAAGTGATTGCGAAATTGGGCGAATTAGCAAATCGCTCGGAAACTTTCTGGTTGCGTAGGAAATACTCTTGTGCCGTGTAGTCTGAATATATTGTCATTGGCAAGACCTATGATCATGCGAACAACTTACGGACAACGCCAACAACTTTGTTACTTGGGTGGAGATTGGCTACCTTGGAGCCCACAGCGTCTTCCTGTAGGACGACCAAACCAACACATATGGAAGTGAGGGAAGCTTCATTATGAAGGTCATCAATATCGATGGTCGAGGCTGTCCCATCCCCTACAGCCAGTGCATATTGTAGATCGTGTACTGTCATGGGTTCATCAGGAAAAACATACATTTCTGATTATTGGTAATTAGTCATAATCCTGATAATTGTAAATAATTGGTCATAATCAGGTCATAATCGGGTCATAATCCTTTGTTTCAATCTGTTTGTCGTGAACTCACTAAAAGCTTACAAAAATTTGATAAATTAGCCCAAATTATGCATAATCATACTAATTAATATACATTAGTGCTAATTAGTGTCAATTATTAGAGGATTCAATAGTATTTCCAGGCGCGCCGTCTCGCGCTCCGCAGCGCGCGGCGGGCCCTTGACTGTTTGCTCATGCCCGCTGAGCGATTTGTTTGATATCTCGGCCGAGCGTTGCCAGCAGTTTCTTGCTGTGCATCGCGCGAGGATGGGGCGCGTATTTGAGCTTTCGCTCTGCGCTTGTCGAAGTGTGGGCGGGCCGGAGTCGTTGGCCTGGACGCGCGGGGTAGTCTAGGGGCGCGGGCAGTCAGTGGTAGTGGAATTCGGCACGCTAGATTGAATTATGGGGATACAGATCCTGTATCCCCCAGGCGCGCGCCCCGGATTTTGGGGATGGCGCGCGGATGGGAGTGCTGGGAATTGGGAAAGAGTAGTCGACGGGCGGGGGATCACGGGCGTTCGGGCCTAGGGGCAGGAGCGAGGAGCCTGAGGAGGTACAGGCTCTGTCGGCGTGCCTAGTGAGCCCGCCGGGTTGCAGTTGAGCGGGCGCGAATGGCGTACCTTGTGTACGTCTGGGGTGAGAGGCGTGTGGACTGGCGCACCACGAGTTGTGGTTGCCCCGTCTCCTCAGGCCATTTCCTCTTTGCCCCCGGCGCCGTGGTGTCGCCGCCTCATCGTCCCGGGGTACTGTTGTTGTTGCATCGTACCTCGGCGCTGTGGGATCGTCCGCGATGGGTGCGGCGATAGCTTGAGGCGGTGCGACGCATGATCTACCGGGGCTTGGCGGCTGCGTCGCCTCCCCGACACAGCCGTTCAGGTTGTGCGAGAGTGTGGGCGGCGTCTAGACGTCGGCGGGATGCGCGGGGGACGGGCATGGTGTGATTGCCACTGCCCTATGTCCAGATGTCGCAATGGCATCGTCTTCGGAAGGCGGCGAGGTGAGCGGCGGGGAGCGGAGACACGACTGGGGGGGAATAAGTGGGGGCGGCGTGGGCAGAAGCAGGGCACTGGCTGGAGGGAGCGCGAACATGCGGATGGCATGGGTGGGGCGAGCGAGCCGTGAATGCTACGTCGTGTGCCGCCATTAGTCCATGTACACAGTAAGGAATGGGCCAGAAATGACTCACCAGGAGTGATGACGAAGCGTTCGTCGTGTATCCTGAGCTCGTCATGAAGTGGACTCAGCGAGGCTAGGCGCCCGGGTGTGGCATTTGAGCGCGGCCGCCACATCCGGGCCTCGTGATCCGTGCGGTAGCGCCGTGGGCGGTGAACGTGGTGGAGGTGGAGGAAGCCCATGTCGATCCGTCGGCATGTCGGTCCATCAGCGCTTCAGCGCTCGGCCTGCACCGTTTGTACGTGGCCAGGTGGGACTTAGAAAAAAAAACTCAGTTGCGATCATGTGATGGAAAAGCGTGACTCATGTTCAAGTTTCAACCGCGTTCTACGCGTTCTATTTACTCCCGCAATTCCCCATTCGTTCAACCACCCAACGCTGACTAACCTCCCGAATTTTCGGCGCTCCGAGGAGGGCAATGGCGCTCGGTACGTGCATTCTCAATTGTTCAACCGTCGCGCCCCGGCGCTTATCATGCCTTCGGGCTTTCCTCAACAGCTGCCAGCACTGCGAAAACAGGTGGCCCCAGCACGCTACCCCACGCCCACGAACGCGACCCACCCCAACACTCCACGCTTCCCCGCCACCACCACTGCTCCTGACACTCCCCATGCATCGCCCGCCACTGAAGCACCACCTACATGCCCACGAACGCGATCCCGCCCACCGGTCTACACTTCCTCGCCACCGCCACCTCTCCTGACACTCCGCATGCACCGCACGGGGCGCCCCAGCTCCGGACTGACCCACCGTGCCCCCTCCTGGGACAGGTAAATTCACATTCCCCTGCCAGTTGCTATGACTAACCTCCCATCTCCAGTGTGTATTGCCAAGCACGCACCGTGCACCAGCGCGCTTGCCATCGCGATAACGTTCGCGCGGCGAGTGCATCCACTCAGTCTTGTGTCATTTAGTATTCCATTCATGTTATATATACTGCAATCCACCAATTACAAGTCTTGCCTTTGAATTTCAAATGAAGGGTGCTAATAAGATATAATAATCAATGATGGGGCTAAATTATATAATTGGTAGTAGATTAGATTCAATTGGTGGTAGATTAGATTTAATTGGTGGTAGATTAGGTACTGGTTAGAGTAAATTGGTAGTAAATTAGACTATTCTAGATGTAAATTATTAGTAGATTAGGGTATATTGATGACTTTAGATGTAAATTAGTGATAAATAGTGGTTTATACCATGATTAGTTAAGCAGTCAGAGTTACTATAATGGTTACAACTCAAATGCTTGAACTCTGAAGCCAAATTTGAATGGTAACAGTAAACCACAAGGCCTGCCACTGCCCCAAACTTGAATTTAAAAGATAATATCATGATAATAATACTACTAAATTGGCAGAAACTAGTACTAATTCAGGTTAAACTAGTCCTAGTTTAGATGGGGACTAACCAAAAACATCAGCAAGATCACATCCCCCTGGGAGTGGTAGGGCCAGGACACCCAGCTCACCCAGTCCTCCAGGACATGGAATGGAGCCAGCTGGACTTATGCAACTCCAGGACCATCTCTCTAGCACCAGCAGCCCCAGTCCTACACCAGCAACATCCTACCAATCTACCACCCCATTCCCAGCATGATGCACACCTAATATAGCCTTCACATGGACAGTCACAATGATGGATTGAAATTCATTCATTCAAATTTTACAGGCTAGTAGTAATAATAAAATTCGAGAACCCTCACTTGAAACGCGGCTCTCAGCATTCCACCTACTATACAGTCGACATACCTCGCCACGGCAGGGGTGCGCACCAGTCACCCCCAAGCGCCATTGTTCGTGGTGCATCCATTCCATCGCATTCCTACTGTCTGGGTCGCGTTGTTGTTGCTTTCCGATGCAGACATCTATCATGTTAGTGCTAGCGGAATTCAGCTTACCCGTCGTTGCCCTCGACATCGCGGCGATCTCATCGCACCATTGTTTGTCAGCACAGCGGCCCCTGGCACTGCCGAACTTGGCCTGGCATGGCATGGCATGTCCTTACCCAGCAGAATCCCGCTCCTTGAATGTGCGGTGATGCGTACGTGCGCGTGGACGGATGAGGTGCGAGTGGTAGGCCGACATGAGCCACGTATGTGACAGAGCATGATTGTATGTGCATCAGATGGATACATGAGTGTGTGTATTAAGATCGGGGCAAGTGAGCACGTACTAGGGTAGGTTCACGCAAGAAGGCGCCGTTTGGTAGTGTGGGCATGCATTAGGGAAATCCGCTAGTCGGAGATGCTCACTCGTTAGTATGTATATCATTTTTGGGCTGCATACTCACATCAGGAAAAACTACATTTCATAATTACACATAATAGTCATAATACTGATAATCATGTCAAAGTCATGACTAATTACTGAAACTCGGGCCATAACCGGCCACTCATTAAAAATAGCTAATGACAGCTAATGATCGGCTAATAGCCTGCTAAGAAGCCCATATTTTTTGATAATTGACGCTAATTAGCAGTCAATTATCGTTCACTGACACAACTCCAAGTCTCTAAATTTTGAACTCGGGCGGCCCGAGCCGCCACTCACCTCCATTTGTCGACACCTCCGCCGAGAAAGTTCCAGGAGTGTGGGGAGGCCGAAGCCTGGATTGGCTTCGACGGGATTAGCTATTAACAAATTAAATACTATAACAGCACGTCACCGCCGTCGCGGGTCCTCCACCATCTTTCGCAGCCCATTAACCTACTGTGTAATCCACACCATCTGCCCATCTCCCAATGCAACCACTTCGCCCGCGCCACGCGTCGTCGTCCACAGGGTGCAACGCTGTCGTCTTGGAGCGGTTGGGCATCCACTGAGGCACAGGCATCCTAAATGCTACGCGGGAGCAGGGGCATGAGCAGGGGCCGCGAGCGTGTAGGCATAGTAATATAATCGTAAGAGTGTCAGTAGTGGATGCAAAGGATGAATTATATTACCTTGCGCCCCTTTTCCGCTAATGGCTCTCGAACCCGCGAACCTCCTAAGAATAAACATCAGAGATGTAGCAAGCACAAAACCTGCCGATCCTGCATTATGAACACCGTCCCGTCAAACGATTCAATACACGAGCGACGGGGGGAGGAGGGGCCAACTCGTTAGCTGAGAGGTTGCGCAGGACCGGGAAAATGTCGCAATACATTAGAAATGGGGGCAGGAATACGCTCTATGTTAAGTAGATATGCATGTGTTCGGCCAAGTGTGAGGATACGAACCGTACCCCTGCAGCTTGATCAAACGCGCTTCGTAGATTCTAAGGCGAGCGGCGAGTGGTGTTGGACGGCGGCGGTGTGAGTGGAAGCGTAGTCGACAGCGAGGTGATCAGGCTCAGGAGTGGAGGCGAGGATTGGGAAGCGGTATTGGCACTGTTGGCGTGGCTATTGTCACCTGGCTGGCTGGCCTTTGGAACGGGTGACGTAGGAGCCGGCGTGCTGTAGGTCGCGGCGTTGACTTGCTGTTCTCTAGGCTGTTCTGTCATGTCCCCTGGTGCTGAGATGCTGCCGCGTTCATCGCCCTCGAGTGCAGCCATACCATCCAATATCGAAAGTTCCACCACGGAGATCGTAGACAGCAATGACCGACGAATCAAGGCGACCGAGACCGCATGCGAGAGCGGCGGTGGTGGGCTCGTTGATGACCCATAGAACTTCAAGGCTGCAATTTGACCAGCATCTTTTGTGGCTTGTCGCTGAGCATCGTTGAAGTAGGCCGGTACGGTAAAAACGGCATGGCTGAAGGGAGAAAATAATTGAGAATCGATCTCAGTTGTATGAGTCAACGCTTACTTGACTTTGTTGTTGAGGAATTGCTCCGCAGTCTCCTTCATCTTTACCAACGCACGAACACTTGAGGGAGGGGAGGGGTCTGGTGAATATGAGGCTGGCCTGTGGTCGGGAGGTTGCGCATGGTCGGGAAACCTAGATAAGTTGCTGATATTGCTGATGTTGTGGCGCATCGGTCTATCAGCATGCGGGGCGAGCGGGAATGAGGGCAAGGAGATGGCACGGGCTCTTTGGGCAAAGTAGGAGACACGAGGCGATGTGGATGCGACGTACAGGCCGAAGCACTGTAGTTCGCAGTGTTGGGCTATTGCTTCGTTTGCTCATTGTCTGCGAGCATATGGGCGTGGTAGTATAATTGTAGAAATGTTAGTAATAGACGCAAGAGGAAATAAATTACATTACCTTGCAGCTCTTTCCCATTAGCGACTCCCAAACCCGCGAACCTCCTAAGAATAGACATACTACTGGAAGAGACGAAACGAGCACAAAACGCGCCGATCTTGCGCCTATGAGTGCTGTCCCACCAAACGGTTCAGTACGCGGACGTTCGGGGGAGGGGGGCTGGTGGGTGTGAGACTGGCTTGTGCTGATGTTGCGGCGCATCGGTCTACCGGCGAGCGGGAATGAGTGTTTGGAGATGGCGCGGACCCTTTGGGCGAAGAAGACGAGCCGGAGCAGGAAACACAGGGCGATGTGGGGACGACGTACAGTCCGAAGCGCTGTAGGTCACGGTGTCGGCCCATCGCTTTGTTTGCTTGTCGTCTTCCGGTGCTGCGGTGTCACCGACGTGGTCGTCTGAGCGTCCTGATGCGATGTGGGGACGGGGACGTGAGCGAATGCGAGGGGAGTCATGGGCCAGGCCATACAGATGCTGTGTGCATTTGGGGTGCGGCGGTGGGCCTATGCGTGTGCAAACACCGTGCAGGGAGGTGAGCGGATGCATGGTGTGATCTGGGGGGTGGTGAGTGAACTGAGAACGGACGAGGGATTCGTCGACTTACTCGTCCAATCGCAGCTCCAAGCTCGATTAGATCATTGATAACGAGCCTGAAAACATTACGGCGCACTGACAGTCGCGGTGGGCGCAGCTGAGGACTTAGAAAAAAAAAGGAGTTGTGATCATGTGACGAAGAAGCGCGTGACCATGTTCAAACTTGACATCCGAATCGCGTTCTCCCGGACGTACTGTATTCGACTTATTGACGCCGCCAAGTTCCAACAGCTCCCGGCGAGGCAACACCCCTTACTCTGCCGCTACCTCTACGTTCGCCGCCCCGCCGTCCTCGGCGACTGCACCAGCAAGCAAAATACCAGCGCGGACCGTGCATGCGCTCGCCATAACGCCGGTTCGAGCTTTTGCTCAATAGCTGGCACCATAGAAGCGGGCCGCCGTAATCTCCGGTACGTTACCCATCCCTCCCTTTCCTTGTTATGGGTTGACAGGGAAAACTCGCTAATAGGCTTCTCATTCGGTGCTGACACGCGTGTACACCCCTCCAGGGCATGTGCCCGCCCTCACTTGCAGCCGCGCCGCATGCTTTTGACGACTTTGGTACGGCTGCCCCTCATCCGCTCGCACACCCACTGATACAACCCTAGCTAGCACCAGTTCATTTGCGCCCCCTACCGATGTGGCACTAGCGCCCAACCACCACCGTCATGCCCTCGCGCTGCCACCCCACCCTCAGCTGGTGGCTCGACGGGCGGAGTCCCCAGTGCCACCACCGCCACGGTTGTGCTCACAGCTAAAGCGACCAGCCGCCCGAGGCCTTTGCCATCGCCGCCAACCGCCAGCTCCAGTGCTCCCGCAACTGACTCAAGCTCTAGGCGCCTTTGGAAGGGCGACCACCCCTGGTACGTATACCCTAATCTCTGGACCACATGTGCGCTCATTATGACGCATTCAGACTTTAACACAAGGGATAGCAAGAAAACGGGCTGCTGCAACCTCTGGTATGTCGCCCCATCCCTCCTCCGCTAACACTTCTCCATCCCATAGTGGCGCCTCCGCTTCGGAGCACAATGTCCCCAGGGCGCCGCATATGGGTGGCGCGCGCACTCGCTCTAGTGCCTTCAAGCTTTTACCCAGCAGCTAGCGAGAAAACGGGCTGCTGTGACCCCAGTATGTTGCCCCCTCCCTCTGCTAACGCTTCTCCGCCTCACAGCTTTATCTCTCCCCCAAGCACAATGCCCTGGATTCCCAGTCAACAGGGCACCACGCGTTGCCCCACATCTGTCCTCACTCGTCACCCTGCCCTTGCCGTCCACACTCGCAAGCGCAACGCCAGCGCCCAGATGCCACACCCCCACCACGCATGCCCCCTTGTTCCTAGCGCGGGGTCTATATTATTCACACACCCATTGACGCAACGCCACCGCCCATTCCCGCCACCCTCGCTATATGCCCTCTCTTCCCTCTCTCGTCCCTGGCGCACTTGTCTCACCCCTAGTGCGCTGCTTGCATCGTTCATATACTGACCGCCGCGGCACCTCACGCTTACCACACTAATATGCACTCATCGCGAACCTTGGCAGATTGCGACGCATCTCTCATTGCGCCGGCTGCAATCCACATTAGTCATAAATGTACTGTTAGATAATGGCGAAATAGTATCAGAATTTTGATGATTAGGTGAAATTAGCACTAAGTTTCGATAATTGGGACTTGAGTTTGATAATTAGACGAAATTAGTGCTAAGTTTTGATAATTGGAACTTGAGTTTGATAATTAGACAAAATTAGTGCTAAATTTCGATAATTAGAGATGTAAGTTTGATAATCAGAATCCAAGTTTGATAATTAGATGGAATTATCACGAAATTTTGATAATTAGAGACCAAGTTTGATAATTGGATGAGAGTTTCAGTAATTCAGGGTGATTGGACCCCCCAAAGGCTTAGGTGGTGATATATAACAGGTAAAATGAGCATATGTTCGAACCCTATTATTCCACCTTTCATAATTTGGAGACACAATTAGTGATAATTAGTGTCAATTAGCACCTGGGGGTTGGATATTTAGTGATAAAAACCCATAATGATAATTTTCGATAATTTTTGATAATTGACAGCAGTTATGACTAATTAGGAAATGTAGTTTTTCCTGATGAATAGGCACCATTAAGAGTCCCATGTGAGGATAGTGTGGGAGTACCATCCGGCGGTTTGGGAGTGATGGTAGTACATATACACTATCAGGAACTTAAGGCGAGGATGGTGCGAGTGCACCATTCGGCGGTTTGGGGGCGATGATGGTGCATACGCACCATGGAGTGTTCTGGGCGAGGATGGTGTGAGTGCACCATTGAGAATTCTGCGCGACGATGGTGTGAGTACACCGTTTGACGGTTCTGGGGCGAGGATGGTGTGAGTGCACCATTTGACGGTTTGGGGGAGATGATGGTGTATACACACCATTGGGAATCCGAGGCGAGGACGGTGCGGATGCACCATCCGAATGTTTGGGGGGCGATGATGGTGTATACGCACCATCGAGAATTCTAGGCGAGGACGGTGCGGATGCACCATCCGAATGTTTGGGGGTAAGCGCACCATTAGGCTGTTCGGCGATGATGGTGTATACACACCGTTGGGTGTTCTGGGCGAGGATGGTGTGAGCGCACCATTTGACGACTCGGGACAATGATGGTGCGGATGCACCATCCGAAGGTTTGGGGGCGATGATGGTGTATATGCACCATCGAGAATCCTAGGCGGGGATGGTGTAAGTGCACCATTCGGCGGTTTTGGGGGCAATGATGGTGCATACGCACCATCGAGAATCCTAGGCGAGGATGGTGCGAATGCACCATTCGGCGGTTTGGGGGGCAATGATGGTGCATACGCACCATCGAGAATCCTAGGCGGGGATGGTGCGAATGCACCATTCGGCGGTTTGGGGGGCAATGGTGGTGCATTAGTGTTGCCGCAGCTCGGCTAAGCCGAAGCTGGCTCCGATTAGCTGAGAGAAGCCGCCTCTTCGGCTCGGCTAATTGGAGCCGAGCCATCAGGGCGGCTCGGCTATGGCTAATTAGCCAGCTCAGAGCCGGCTCAGCTGGCGGCTGGGGGCACAGTCCGCCGCAGGTGTAGTTAGCCACCGCTAGCGGGCAGTATCACTCCACAGCCCACTCACGTTTCCCTAATTATACCTTCGCACAATGCGCGCACGTCAATTGACATGGTGGGCATGTGTGCGAAGGATTATATGGGGAGGTCACCACCCTGGCTCCCGGGTGGGGTGGGTATAGTATTCAAGAGGTAGTTACCTTGATATATTCAATGTTGTGTGCAAGAATTTAAAGAAGAGGGTCCGAACTATGCATTAACAAACTTTCGGGCGGACAAGGTCAGAACAAGAAATGTATTTGCCCACACTACATGCCGCATGGCCACGTTTCCTGACCTACAGGGCTGGGCGGCAAGTTCGAAATCTGATTTCCTATGTCTGGGCGGTCCTTTGGCTGCGTTTACGATATCTCCGGTGATACGGGCGACGCTGAGACATGGGGCGACGTTTTGGACGGTTTTAGTGGCCCTAACGCGCTTTTCGGGGTGCGCTGGTCAAACAGATGGTATAGGGACGTCGGGGGAGTACTCTAGTGGTCGTCCGAGAACGCTGGTGCGGCCTGGTGCGAAGATGGAAAGGAGATGTGCTGAGAATAGTCCTGGACGCATTTGGACGCTTCAGGTGCGTTTTCTGGGGTACCCGGGCTAGATGGAGACCCTAGGGACAATGGGAAAGGGTCCCGCTGACGTTCTACGAGCGCTGGTACGGCCTGTGGCGAAGACGGAACGGCGACGCTTTGAGAATGCCCTTGGGCGCTTTTGGGCACGTTGGACGTGTTTTCCGGTTCCTGCGGACGAGCGGCGGGGCCTAATATAGGGGACGTACTAGAACATTCTTCTGATGCTGCTGGAATGTCCCGACACGAATACGGACACGGCGCGCTGAAAAAGCTGCTGAACAGCGTTTGACCTAACCAGCCCCAATGTCTGCCTTCTTGAGGGCTGGGGAAACGGCGATGGAGCAAGGGTATGCGAGACGAGTCCTAAACGATTGTCTTCGGATGGTGCTTGCAGCGTTTCTGCTGAAAACGGCGGTGCGGTGTTCTGACATGCTGTAGATGCTGAAAACAGCGATTTTGCTGACGCTGATAAGACTGGCGAGGGGGCGACTGGTGATTGATGGGACTATGAAGGTACTTGCTCTGGCTGCTGCGCTGATTGCGGGATGTCGTTCTGGAATGGCGCTGATGGTGAAAACGGCGCCAAGTTGCGCTGTTTCGGTGATGGACTGCACTGTGACGGTGGTGGCGGTGGTGATGGCGGTGACGATGACGAAGGAAACAGGGGCGATGGAGATGATGGAGACGGCGATGGTAGGAGCGACGGGGATAACGGCGAGGACGGCAACAGTGGTGGTAATGGCGAGGGCGGGCTCAATAGCAGAGCACCAATGGTGATGCTATAACGACGGCTATTGGGACTAATGACGGATGGCGAGGATGCCAAAATGGTGGCGTAGGACTTTGGTAAAACGGCGCAGGCTGGAGCTGACATGGGAACTTGGAACGGCAGATTCGGGGATGGGAACGATGATAGTGACGCGGAAGATGATAACGGCGCGGGGGACAACGGCGATGCAGAGAACGGGCCGGCGCCAGGCATGAGGATGCCGTTCGTAGGCTTTTTGCAGCTATGAGATGACTCCAATGGGTATGAGTGCGAACAGAAGAAGAAAGAAAAGGGAGGGCACCTTTGTCTCCATTGTACATAGGCTGTATGTAGTGGGGGGTGACGTTCTGAAAATTATTGTTTGAGAGGTTGCTAGGGGTGGTGGGCCGCCTCCAGCTCTTGATTGTAAGAAGGGGATGACAGTGGCGCATAGCGCTGAGGATGACGCCTCTGCGGCAGCGGGCTGTCCCCAGGTTGCAGGGAAGGGGCTGGGGCCGGCGTTGGCATTGTGTTTATTCTTGAGGCACCTAGCGATTGTTGGCCAGCCTTTGGGGGTAAGCGCGTGGGCTTGGTCGATGCCAGCACATCAAGCGAGTCGATACACGCACCTTTTAGCCCAAGTAAGTTCCTCCGAATCTCCGTCTTTTTACATTCCCATCCCTCGTCATCCTTGGGCCAGGACTTGTACCGTAACAGGCGCTTGCTGGGAGCAGTGAGACTGGTGTTTGGGAAGATTAGGAAGGGATAATACTTGTTGTTTGACCCCGTTGTCGGTGATCTTGAGTGCTGTTTGTCGTCCGTGTTTGTGAAATTGGACCGCAAAGAGTGAGATCATCGTTGTTACACCCTCACACCTCATTTGTGAATCGTCCGCTGCTACTTACCCTTTCGTTTGCGAATTGTCAAACGGTCAAACATTACTCGTCATCACTACGCCCTCGCCCCCACCTGCGAATCATCCGCAATCCTCATTATCATCGCATCCTCGTCTCTTGTTCGCAAGTCACCCACCAGCACTCACCGCCATCGCACCTTCGCCTCCAGTTTTTGAAGCATCCATCACCACTGTGACCTGTCCGCGGGTTCATTCACGCCGTCGCCAATCACCTTAGGTTCTTCATAACCGCGCACCGTTTCTCTGAATTGACAACATGAAAATCTTTTCGCTCCTCCCATACAATCCGAGGAGCGCTTCTCCTATTGTCCGGCAACGCGTTCAGAGAGCGATCCACTCCCATAGACATCGCCTGGGAGTACCACAAGCAAAATTTGACTGGGTTATCATGTAAGCTTCTTTTGATATATCGGAACTCTCGCGCATGGACTCACATACGGAAGGGGCGGCGAGCACAAGTCATCTGATCGTAGAACCCACCTCACGGTCCGTGGCTTTATCGAAGGGCGGGCGATCCGCACGTTACATGTCTATAGAAGCGGGTCAAGGTTTTTTAACAACGGAGGGGTCTGGGAGAAGCGGTTCCTTGATCTTGCGCAGCGGGGGTTGCAACTGTAAAATCATGTCTTGAAAATGTGATACTTTGGGTCTTGATTTCGCCAAGGGACTAACATATCGGCGCCTATGCTAACTGGCGGGGTGAGTAGATCCTTCGGATGTATGGTAGCAAGATTTGAGGGGGAAGGGTGGAGATCTTACTAGTTTTCTCGATGCTCATTAGGGTGTGGCGAGTTTTTTGGAGTGGCCCCGTTGCTCGCCTGAGTTCCCCGAAGTGTATAGTGTTAGATTATACGACACGAAAAAGATATTACTCACGGAATACCTGGGTCCTATCCTACAGCGCAGCATATATTAATATACATTGTGGCTCCAATGCTCGCTGGTGCACTCGTTCCACTCATCGCCAAGCATCGCCCTTGACCAACCATTATCCCATCAGTCTGTTAACCGGTGTAAGGCCCAGGGGTACCTCAACTAATCAATAAATGCACGCCGCACTCAGTGGTACTTCCGCTCCCATTATAGGCTGTTCATATGTGATGCCTTGAGCAATTGATGCTCCACCGCCCAATCTGGAGTTCTCGGTAATCGTGAAGAATTGTCGATGGCGCAGATATTCTGTACCTGCCCCCTCCCGCCACCGTGACCTAATATCGGGCAATGGTTTTGCATAACCAGAACGTATGGCAGAGCCCCTTAGATTAGTTTATCTCCCTTCGCATAGTTTTGGGCCAACTCACCCAAAGTCATATTGACCCGTTTGAGGGCTGTGTTATGTATGATGCCCAATGATCATCGATACGAAAACCTGTCCTTATGGGTCAGCCCAGCAGCATGTATGAGACATACCTTCTGGCCCACAGGTCCATAGTATCCATCCATGCTGTCACCGGCTGAAGCTGATAATACTTTATCTGGTCCACCATCCATAAAACAGGAGTAAAAGTGACTAACATGGTCCGTGACGAGTACGAGTCAAGACGGCAGTGTTTGAACCATTGTTGAATATCCGATGCGATTTTTTGCAAAGCCTTTGCTGGTGCCCAACGAGCGGAAACTTCATCTGTGTTGGTTCGGGCCCAACAGGCAAGATCTGCGGGTGCATATGATAGTATCTGGGATGCGGTTGTCAGCGAGGGCCACCGTAGTGATTAGTGACCAGTGACCAGTCACTGATCACTAATGACGCCCAACCACTGGCAGTTGTCACACGTCTGCACAACATATTTCAAAGGGCGTCAAGCGTAAATTTATATAGTGTGAGAGAATGATAAAATGGTATGTATGAGCAGCAGGACAGTTTGATGTAGAAAATGAAAAAAAATCGTATATACTATATTTCCCCCGGGTCAGCAGTATCAATGCTAAGTTCCTCCGGCAGATCGTCAATCATTTTGTTGAAGGTCTTTTCGCAAGCCTGGCGCAACAGCTGGAGGAGGAAGGAGTCCCCGTCGTCCCGGCTCCTCACAAGGAGCGGAGGCGGTTCCATTTCTGCAGCAGGAGTGACCCATCTCGCCATAAAGTCAAGGCGCTCCTGCTTCAATCCAAACTTTAGCACCTGCAACGCTTCCATCAGCTCAGGGCTGATACGGTTCCTCTTCTTTGTGTCCGTATCCGAGCTAGAAGAGAATACCCGTTCACATGGAACGGAAGACGCCTGGATGGGCAGGTAGTTCATGGCTATTGCGAAGATAGTTGGGTACATTCTTTCATTGATCTAATGCGGAGGTTAGTGATTCAAAGCGGTGAGCTGCTGGGGCATGTGGTATTCTCACCTCCCAGAATTTAACACTGTCCATGGTCCCCGCAGGTAGAAGCGCGCCAGTAATATAGGAATTAAGTTCGTCCTTAGCACTCTGCTCCTGCCCTATACAGGTACCGCAGTCAAGTGATACATTTGCCGCCGCGCCGAATCTTGCCACTAATGCGTCGCCAGCATCATTTTTACTAGAGACTTGGGCATTGTCATTTCTGGGGGCGTTATTTGGAGCCTTCGAGAGGTCATCCCGGTGGGCATTCATCTTAAGCAAACGAAGGAGAGTCAATAGGCAGGATTGTTGGTGAAGAGCAGCAAGCTTACAAGATCCTCTATTGTCTTCATCGCAACTTTTACATCTTGCGGGTCCCAGTGTTTTTGAATCCATGACAGTCGTATAGTGGGATTGATGACTATGATTTGTGAGCTTGAATCGCACACTTGAGTCAAGGATTTGCTTACGCATTGCTATGACGTAGGCCTTCGTGTCTCCCATCTTATGGTAATATTTGTTTGCCCAATCAAGGCTGATTTTGGTCCATCGCTGGAGCCTGGGGTCCAATCTCCCAACAAGCTTTAGTGTCGATATATACCTCTCGAATTCAGGTATTGCGTTTCCGAGTGTTGGACACCGTTCGGCAGACATAGTCTGTTGGACGCGATGGGGGATCTAAAGAGGATAAACATTCCCAGTTCAAGAGCGCAGGTAGAAGCTGAACTCACGGCCAAGATGACATGGAAATCATCCAAGACTTTCCACTCCATGGGCGTCATCCTATATTTCTTCAATTCATTTCTGAAAACCCCGTGCTCAAGGAAATCGTCGATCGCCTGATCCAGAAGGGATGATTAGCAACTGGAGATCTGGGATTTTAGGGAGGGGATTACCGGGCGAAGTTTAATTAGTCGCGAGATCATAAAATACAGAGAGTCCCAGCGCGTCCTCACATCATGGAGGAGCTCAAGCTCTGGGAGGATAACAACCGCCCCATCTTTGTCCTCAAAGGTTTTCCTTTCGTTACCCCAAATGATACATGACCTAAACTCGTCTCGGCGTCGGCCTGAAGCGCGAATCGCACGCACAATATTCCTTCCCAAGGCAACTGGATCTCGGGCCAAGGCCTCGTCGTAAGTTTGTAGTTCAGGAGCTGGTGGGGCTTCGGGAAAGTCATCAGTTGTATCGAGGTCTTGGTTATCATCCAATCTACGACCCGACGGAGAGAAAGCCTTTATCATGTGCTGCGTGCAAATATTGATGATATGCGGGAAGCACATGATGCGATTATCTTGCCAGTCGAACTTAACGTCACGCTCAATTAGTTCCGCCGCGAGCGCTATCATAAAAGTTTTATTGTTCGAGGCATTGTCAAGAGTCCAGTGACCTGTCTAAGCGAATTGGACTATCAAGAAAAGATTTATAATAAGGGGAATAGAAATCACACCTTCACCGTGATTCCCGTCGTGTCTAATAGCTTGAGGGCGATTTTCGCGAGATTTTCGCCATCATGCGAGCCGTAGATTCTATGGAAAGCCAGAAGCGATGTCCGGAGAGAGAGGCCACTGTTCCCGCGCGCCATCCAATGTGCAGTGACTGCAAAATATGATGTCCGATTTCCACTTGACCATACGTCGGCAGTGAATGAGATCTTGCCAACAGCTTTCTATAATAATTCAGCTACTAATGGCGCCAGCATTTGAGATAACATACAGCTAAATCGCCCTGGAGGACTTTAAAGAACTCGGCGAATGCCTTCAAGATTGATTCTGTAGTTTCGTACGGTGGGGGATATCGGAATCTTTTAAATCATCACGTAACAGCAGAAGGAGCTTACGAAACTCCTTGCACTCAACGACATTGAGTGACTAGCATATAGCTATTAGCGTGTTTTAATCCCACAATACTTGAATTGTAAATACCTGGTCGTCAGCGACAATAAAATTTACTAAGTGATTGAGAAATTCTTGATGCGAAAATGCGACGTTATGGCGATCTGTCGGCTCGTCATCCTCGTTGGCAGCAGCTTCTTCTTGTCTTAGTTTCTTAAGCATCATCGGCCACCCGTTTTCCGCGCACGTCCTAACGTATAGCTTCGAATGCTTGCTCTCAAGATGAGTGCGGAGGGTGCTGTTGCCAGTTATAGGCTCATAGGTGTGAACTTTTGCGCCTGGATTCTCTTGCGCGTGCTCTCTGCCCATACGATTGATGACACTTCTAGGCTAGAGAAGGTTCAAAACTTACAGGCAAACCCGACAAATTGTCCTTGAGCCTTCTTTTTTCACATCACCACGAATAAAAAAGTGATTGATATCGTGGGCGGTGGTATTCGAGCGTGAGCTGCTAGGGATAGAGACATCAGGAGCCACGGCTTGTGTCGCTGCAGGCGCTGTGGGCATCCGGGGGAGTGTATGTATCATTGCAGGCGCTGTGGGCGTCCGGGGGGGTGCGTTTGGCACCTCAGAGGTATCGCTATCAGGACCAATATCACCGAAGTCCTCCCCAGAGCTTGTCGATGCTGCCGGAATGGCCAACTGTTTGCGGTTAGCCTTGGCCTTCGGCGGCGCAGGATTTGCATCCGAGTTATCTGTGTACCTCTTTGGGAGCGTACCGCGCGTTGCTCGTTTCGTAGCCATAAAAGTGGGGAACGTCTGAAAGAAAGGTGGTTGGATGGGTACTGCAATGATCCGCCACTGTATATATACATTCCTTGCGTCAGCCCCTCTACATAATTGCTACATACATCTAAAAGATCAAATTAGCCAGTAAACCCCAGGAGGTTGATGTGATATGCAATCACCCAGTCCCGCACAGCTGGCATTAATTTCCGTAGGCGGGGTGTTGCCTCTTGGACGGCTGGTACGACGGGCTGAAACAGATAGCTGGAGCCTGGGACAATGCGAGAGCTTCCTTGCGTTTGGCGATCATTCAGTTATGCTGCCAGATATGTGTATTACTCAAGCTCCGCGGAAGTAATGAACGTAAAGGAATGTATTCAGATAATTTTGCACTGGGATCTCGGCTGTGCGTGTACCCTAATCCCTTGGACCATGAAATTGATGTGATCGGCCTGTCCCACGTAAAGTGCTGTTTGATGTAAGATGCCATGGTGGTTCAACGAAACGATTGGACCAAAGGGAGTAGATCTCACATGTTTGAGCACTACGTAAATGCCAAGCTCAAGGATTTACGCATCTCGCCAGGAATGTGGCCTTCAGGGATAGGTGCTTGAAATGCATGTCATTATAATCTTGGAACATACAAATTAATGGATACACACTTTGAAGATGCTGTTCCGCACTCATGTGCTGCCCCGCGGCCCCTGTTTCCCTCGCCGGGTATTGAAGGTGAGTGCTGAGGCCACAACGACTGTTGCCACCCGCAGGCTGCCACCTACAGGCCGCATGCAAGATTGGAAAGAACCCTGAATCATATATCAACATAATTTTCGAGCGGACAAGGCCATGGGGGGAAACATACCTTTAAGTATGCCTCGGAAAGTAGCAGCATCACAGCGGTTTCTTGCTCATGTTGCGCAGCCACTATTGGCATCAAATATGGCATGCAAGTGCATGATAGCGCTAGCATTCGTCAAGAAGTAATTCCGCCTGAGCGCCAAGGCCACGCTTGCGGATTGAATTGCGACCACATAGTTCGCAAGCCCTATAGCACAATTCATTTGATCTAATGCGTAGAAGAGATGATATAAGAATTACCATTCGAGCTCTTCTGGTATAGCTAGGTATCATATTCAGACTCTCGGCGTCCAAGCTTTGGAGTAATAGCCCAGATCAAGGCGGTGGTGGACAGGATTGCAGTTGTCCCAAATCGGTTGTTGATGGTCTGTCCGATACTCTAGTAACACCCACATGATCCTTAGAAGGTATGACTAACCTCATTCAAGTTTTGGGCTTCCAACGATATATTGATGATGGCGTTAGCGATACGTAGACCACTCAAGAGCGCGTGAGCGGGGCTATAGATTATACAATTAAATAAGGGCTTACTAGTGATCTCCGCGATTCACTGCGCCTCGAACCGGTGACTCCTGGCTCCTATGAGCTCGGGGTCTATTATAGCAATATCTGAAGTTGCGTAACCCCGGCGAGGTGGCCGTTGGTTTGTTTGATATACGGGGATCGAGCTCGGCAAGGCCAGGCAAGCCGTTGGCAGATGTGGAGATGCTCCGGAGCTGGGAGAGCTATGAAATGACATACAAACTGAAGCTGTGATAGGGAGTCATGTTTTGTTCCGATGCAAACAGGATGAGGACATCATCCGTAACAGTGGTGATGAGCGGTGCGACGTAGGGCTGGTAAATATCGTAAAGGGATTGAATCTTATCAAAATACACCTCTTCTGTCCCTTGCGGTGAGGACGAGCGGACCGTGCGGGCTGCTGGGATGAGTGCGAGGACGCCGTTTCTGAGGGCTCTCTATGGCTGCAAAACGAACATGATGAAGATGAGTGCAAGTGAAGAGAAAGAGGAAAGGCACCTAGGTCTACGTGGCTCTCTGCTGTGCATCGTGATCGGAAGCAGGAGATGACGGCGGTGCGCTGCTTAGGGAAGGGAGTGAAGCTTGGGACCATCCAGGAATGTGTCACCACTAGCTTCTTTAATCGCGAGGTCGTGTGACGTTGGGGGCAGGTTGGGAGCGAGTTGCCTCGGCGCTGACGTTGGGGAGGTGTCGGGAGCCCATTCCACTGGTTTAAGGGAGGTGGCACTTTGGTGCCCCGTCGAAGATCCACCTCTGTCTCTCTTGATTGCGAGGGAGGGAGGCGGTGCTGGTGTCTATGTCCCGTTTGCGGGTGAGGCTGATGTTGTAGGGCATAGGGCATAGCGGAGCAGGCATGACGACATAGTTGCTGCAAGATGAGTCCAATGAGTAGTATGAGTGCGAATGAAAATACGCACCTTTGTGTAGCTCTCCGCTGCCCATCAGGCATGCATATTGAGGTGAAGAACGGTGTTTTGGAGGTTGCTGAGGAAGGAGGAGAATGCATCACGTTGAGGATAATGCAGCATATCTATGGTAGTGGGGAAAGGGGTGTTAGTGTCTAAGAACCGTCGGCCAGCATCCAGGGAGTCAGCGTGGGCCTAGTTGGGGTATCCGACTGGTATCTGATGTGCTATAGGATGATGCGCTGGCACAGCCTGGCAGGGGCTCGCGACGCTCGGCTAATCCGGTCATCAAACCGCAGTCCGAGCCGGAGCCGAGAGAAGCCGAAGCCGGCTCCTGCAGGGTCTCGGCTCAGCTCGGCTACCCTATAGCCACGGCTCGGCTCTCGGCTCGTCTCGGCTCCGAGCCGAAGCCGCGGCAACACTATGGTGCATACACACCATCGAGAATCCTAGGCGGGGATGGTGCGAATGCACCATTCAGCGGTTTTGGGGGCAATGATGGTGCATACGCACCATCGAGAATCCTAGGCGGGGATGGTGCGAATGCACCATTCGGCGGTTTGGGGGGGCAATGGTGGTGCATACACACCATCGAGAATCCTAGGCGGGGATGGTGCGAATGCACCATTCAGCGGTTTTGGGGGCAATGATGGTGCATACGCACCATCGAGAATCCTAGGCGGGGATGGTGCGAATGCACCATTCAGCGGTTTGGGGGCAATGATAGTGTACACGCACCATCGAAAGTCCCGCACCTGATGGTTTGGAATGATGACGGTGCGTATGCACCATATACAGCTATCTTCTATGGCGCTTATGTAACCACGCCAGTGGTGATTCATTGGGATGGTGTGAGAAAACCATGAGGCCAGTCCACGATAGTATTGAGGGAACCATTAAAATAAATGTCCGCCGGCTGTACATACAAATGTGACAATGTACGTGAACTTGTTTTGGTGTATGTATGTGTTTGATAATACGGCCTGTCATCTATCACCTATCCCATGTACATAGCCACAATCTGCTCTCCCCGCAGCAGTTTAAGGGGTGTTTAGGTTTTGAGATTAGATATCAAATATCGAGTTCAAAAAGCGATAGTCGACTCAAGAAAACGGGAACTCCCGGAGATATAGGCTTGTGTAGAAACGGAAGTACAAGCGATGTCGAGTAACTGAATGATATCATTGACCAGTAACCGCAGCCACACTCTCCCAGAAACTAGCGGGGTGGGTCATGTTAGATTCTCAATCTGAACCCGAATGTCAAAGGGAGATACCTGCAGCGTTCGAGGAGCGCGCTCGACGTCTTGATCGCCCGAATGTCTGGAGCCCCAGCCTCAGTCCTATTGAAGAGCATCTCCGTGGATCCTCCCCACGCATCCCACTTCGGAGTGATCGTTGTGGAGTCAAACTTGATGTCGGGGGACAGGGACAGGACAAAGTTCAAGAAGGACTCAGAGAAGGCCTTGCCGAAGTCTGGATTGGTGAATCGTGGGGGACCTGCTCTGGATAGCAATGACTGGTAGCTTCTTTTCAAAATTGATACCTACTTACTTCGGGAAATAATAAGGAACATCGTCGCTGTGTCCCGCGGGGGGATGGAAAATTCGCCCTATAATAAGAGTTGTCAACAACCCGGGCCAGTGGTGGTGGAATTATACCTTGAACGCTTTCATACCGAATGCCCTCAAAAGGTAATACGTAGGACAAATGAAGATCGCTATTGATACCCACTGTCAACTTGGAATGAGGATATAGGATATAATTACGCACACTCCCCCATAATAGCAATAGCTTGATCAATAGGCGCACCAAGATACTTATATTGTGCAGCGGCACCAGCTATCTGGTCCCTGTTCAACGATGGGAACAACTGCGCAATGAAATCCGGGATCTGGACAGTTGCGGCTGTGGAAGTATTGACAAATAAGGTGCCTTCGAAGGCGTTGGTAACAGCCATTATGACTTCCTTTCCTTGGAATTAGACTGTGATGATCGTAGATGAAAACGTCGGTATTACCCCATTGACTTTATGCTGCTTGAATGCCTCGGTCGGTCGTTGCCTGATGAATGTACCATCTACGACAGGCACGAAGACGAAGGTGCCGAAGAAGCTGCCGTTTCCAATAAGAATATTCGCGGCCTCAAGGATTTCAGCATCAACAGTGCGCAGACACGACAATGAGTCAGGAACCGAGCAGCTTCGGCCAATGGGTAAGCCACAAGATATGGATTAGAAGGGAGAAAATACTTGGTGAACGACACAACTTCAGAATACAATTTCTACACGGCTTGTTAACGAAAGAACAAGTCAGGAGTCGCCTGAACGCACCTCCGGAATCGTATCACTATAATTGTATTGTGAAGGCAGATAACTGGAGCTTGAAATCGCCGCGCGGAATAGAGGGGGTTGTGTATTGCCATTATTGGCTATGACCTGTTGAAGTACTGATCCGGCACCTAGAGAGTTATAATCAGCTTATGCATTTGTACCCCAACCGGTCAAAAACGTACCAGCCGATTCCCCCCAAATCGTGACTCGACTGGGATCCCCATTGAATTTATGAATCTGTGAAAATTTGAATTGAATAGTGTTGGACCAGGATATCAAGACCCCCACATGCTCCTGTACCCAACGTAACGCAAAGTCCTGGTCCACTATTTGACCCCGTGAGCAAGCGATCCCGGGTGTATGATAAGGATATCGACGTACATAATCCTACGTTCAGAGTGCCGCCTTGCTTGACTTTCGTACCGGGCAGGAATCCAAACACACCCAGCCGGTACTGGATTATGACGGCAACAATCCCGCCATTTGCTTCACGAATGAGATCATCCCCATCGTAAATAGCACCCGTGCCTGGGAGTGTCATTGAAGCGCTCCCCTCCATATAGCCACCCCTAGCGAAAACGGGGTCGTTTATTCCTCGAAGACTCATATAATGATGACACGAACCCATGGATCCAGACCACAACCGGGAGATTTTGGGTAATTTGTGAGAGATTCCCCGGGGTGTAAACGCTAGTGGAGTTGTCAAAAATCACTCTATGTAAGAATGTTGTCAATACTTGAGGAAAAGACAGTCTTCCGAGGCTGGTACTACAGCCCGTGATTTGGCGCGGAATGGGCTTTTGTCCATATTTCCCTGCCCAGCTTGGAAGCACATGGGCGGTTGGGCGTTTGCTTGTTGGATCTCTGCTATATCCAGAGGTGCTTGTGGACGTCTCCACCTGAGCGGTCCTGTAGAAGAAAGATCTAAAATGGTCTCCAACCGAATATGGGGTGGCGCACATACCAGTGGGTGCAGCGGCATAGCGGATCCCAAGGAAATGGGTATTATTTGTGGTTGGGTCGACAAATCCTTGGTATTTGGCATAACCAAGGTCGGCGATTTGAGCGGCGGCAGTGCCTACGAACATTGCAATGGCAGCGGCGGTTGCCTTCATATATCCCGTCATAATTGACGAAATGACACAAGAACGTCGAGGCCCGAGGAGTTAATCGATAGATATCCCTTCAAACCGGAATTGCTAGGCCGAAAGGATGAATGGGGTCGGTGATTGTCATTAGCAGTCATGATATAGCGCAGCACCATGGCTATGTCCGGACCAGAGTATCAGGTTTAGACGGTCCTGTGCGAACTTCGCTGTGAATACCGGTTAAAGAGTCAGAACATGAATGGTGACTCACATCAGAAATTTGATCATGAAGCCAGAGGTAATGCATTGATTCTTCACTAATGGCCCCGCCCAACAAAATCGTTACGGAAACCTGGGTCAGAATATAAACGGTGACTCATATCAGAAATCCGATCAAGAAGCCGGAGGCAGTGTATCAATTCTTCACCAGTGGCCCAATGAATGGCCTGAACGGAATCGGTGGGCAGGCGGTTGGTCGTGGTGCGGTAGGCGTGTGGACCAGAGAGGCAGACTTGCAAATGTTCACATTAATCATTTTGCTACATTAGTCACAATGTTGTATTTTCATCGTTATTCATAGAATCGGATTTGAGTTGTATATAGTCACTTGCGGTATATGAATCCGATCCCAGCGGGAGTTATAGATAGAATAGAACTATTAGAAGATCCAACACAGATGTGACCACGTGCAAAGTTGACTCGAATGTCCTATCTATTTCCAATGGTTAGCAGGCGGAACCGTGCAATGGAAATCGCGCCTACCACCACTGGTGCTCTCGCACAACAATCCCCGGAACAGCCTCCTGGAATGCGTCCGACCAACCCTCAGGAGACCCCTCCGAAGGCGGGACAATGAACACCACCTCCGGTGTTGAACAGCCGGCCGCTGCTCGTGCGGCCAATATATGAGCCAAGACTGTGGATAACTGAGTCACTCCCCCATCCGGTGCCAACATCATGTGATTTTGGCGGGCCGTGAGCTCGAGGTAAGACAACGCGGGGAAGCAGCAGTCTGCTGGGACCAGGTTAAGTCCACTCGGGTACAGAGCCTTGCACAGCTCCACCGTCTGTATGATATCTCCCACGGCCAGTCTCTGCAAGCCCGGGGCTGTACGGGCGAGGTTCCTCCAAACATTAACATCCCATCTCATGGTGTCATCCGAAATGCGGAATGACCGGAGACGAGGAGATGCGAAGGCCGAAAAGCATACTTGAGCCGCGTCCAGAGGCCAGGCCCACACCGGCAGGTGGTCGAAACTGAGGTGGATACTGGTATTGGGGCGCGTAATCTCCAAGCCCTGCTGGACTGACCATGGATCGAATTTGACATCACGTTTCCAAGTCAAATCGAGTGCCTCAGTAGCTGCGGGATCATCCAAGAATGAGATTTAAAGGTTTCCAAGAACCGATAAACGCCGTCTTTCATTGTACTGAAGCAATCGAGATTCAAAAGGAGGGTCGTGTTGGCACTGATAGTGATTTTCTCAAGAAAATCTGTACAGCGGCTCGGGAGGCCCGTCAATTCTAACTGCTTGAGGTTCGGCAGGTCGACACAGGGACATCTCATCGGTGAGTGTGCAGGAGGGGGTATGCTTTTACGGAGGGTGAGAAGTTCAAGCCCCGGCATCTTCGTCAACGCGGCAAGCAACATCTCGAGCGACGATAGGCGCAGGTTATCACGCTGGTCCGGTACCCATCGACTTCAAGAGTAGTCAGATTCGAAAAGAGTGCGGAGCCCCATGGTACAAGCACAGTGGTGGAGAGTTTGATATGACGCAGGTTCGATGCGCACCCGCCGAGAAAATCTTGCGGCAAGACAAAACTCGAATTAGCACAAGGCGTAGAGACCGTCAGATCTTCGAGCATGGGGGTTGATTCATTGAATATTTTGAACAGGGAGTCCACATCATCGTTATTGCCAGCCGGAACACGCAGGTCGATAGACTTGAACCGATGCATGTTGTTGACAACCAAGGCCATTCTCTCATTTCTGGACCAAGTTTTCACTCCGCTGCCGCCGATAAAGGAGAGAGGGACAGAGCGGGCACGTTCGACTATCTTCGCTAGCCGCCTTGGGGGGTAGTGGTTCTCGAAGTTGAGCTGCGACCATAGTTTGCACAGTCCAGTGCAATTTCCCGCCACCGCTTGCACACGAGGCTGCAGGTGTGCGCCGCTTCTAACCATCCCTCGAGCCGTATCTGTGCGTTGAACACGAAGATTTGAGACAGAATTTCTGGAGGGAGGCGTGCGACAGGGGTGAAGAGGTTGCGGTGCTGACGAACGGTGACGAGGAACGAGTTAAGCACGCATTCCTGACGTCTTGTGTGCTCGCGGAGCCCCTCTAGAGTGGATAATAAGGCTCGTTCCTCGTCGTAGTAGCGGGACCAGAGGGAGCTTATGCTACCCTGAAGAGCCTTCTCATTCTCCAAGACTGCTTCAATACTGGTCGCGCCGGAATATTGTTCAGGAAGCAGAGTGGTGCCGATATAATTGATTCGGTTACTCAATACCCCACCCCAAAAACTGGTAACATTGTTAGTACCATTATCAGACTCGGAGGTAGTCGATTTTGGGCGAAAATAAATCACATACCCATTTCCTAAGTCATCGCAACCGATTGGATTTTCCATATCACCCCCCGCTTATCCTCCCAGGTTTAACGCACGAATCTAGCAAGTACTTGGAGGAGCTGTGGGAATGCACATAGAAAATCATCGGGTGGAATACAGCCGTCGATAAATACCGAGATAAATAGGGGTGGTATAGGAGCTTGTGACTCAAGTCCAAGCGAAGAGGAGATCTATTCTTATGATTGATGATTTCTCCTCGATAGATTTTTTCTGTTCATACCTGAGACGGCGAACCTTATGGGCTCATTTCGAGTCGAATTGAACAATATCAAGTCTGTTGACAACTTCTGTTCCCCTCATACGCAAAAATCCAACACCTAGAAAGAACGTGAAAAAAATAGCGCAAAAACGTTGGTTCGTCAGTGAATCGGCCCGTTTTGATTACGAAGTACGCACCTTCGAACCTCGTCTCCTGTTCCTGCGCTCGTCGGCCGCCCCTCCCGTACCAGTCACCATCCCTCTTACCACCCCACCGCCTCTTCTGCACTTCCTCAACCTCTCTACGGTCCGACATATCACCATACCCCCCATCTCGGCCCCACTTCACCATGAACCGCGCTCGGCGTCGTACTGCTATTCACCTCCATCCACCAGTATGTCAGCTCCAACCTACGACCGGCGTGGAGCGAGCTTTGAGCGTGACGCTCGATGAGTGTGTAGATGGGTCTGAACAACGAGGAGACGTATGGAGGGATAAGGCGGCGCGCGCTATAAGTGGGCTTAATCGGGCCACTGCCATGAAGAAAAGCGTATTATTACTGCTTGCCATCTCCTTGAGCCTTGGACCTTGGTCAATGGTCGCAACAGTGAAGTCGCTGTTTATTTGTATTTTGCAACACCTTGATCATTTTGCTGTGGGGTTCTTCCCAGCGCCTTTGATCAACTTTCGCGCTTGTTATCACTATTAGACTTTAGTACTTGTAACACCTGATTGAGCCTCATACGACCGCTAATTGTATTATTTGAATTCAATCAAAGGGAACGATAGGTAACATGCACACGTAGCGTCAGGACCCAAGACAAGACCGCTTACACAATAACGAGCGTCCTTAGCCGATGGGAGCAGCGCAACAGAAATCACGCTTGCCATCACTTCTTCCCCATCCCAAAACCATGGCGCTCCCGTACAATGATCCCCGGGACGGCCTCCCTCAATGCCTCCGACCAACCCCCAGGGGATTCCTCCGAAGGCGGGATAATAAACACCACCTCTGGCGTCAAGCAGCCGATCGCCGCTCGGGCTGCCAACGTGCGAGCCAACACTGTGGACAGTTGAGTCTTTGCCTCACCCACTTCACAGCAATAGCAAGCCGCGAGCTCAAGATAAGACAGTTCGGGAAGGAGGCAATCTTCTGGGGCTGAATCGAGTCCGTCGAGTGGACACAGCACCTTGCACAGCTCCATAGTCTGTCTTGCCCTCCCCACGACCAATCTCTGCAAATGTGGGGCCATGCGCGCAAGATCCTTCCAATCAATATCCCATTTGATGAGATCACCTGAAATGCGGAACGAGCGGAGCTGGGGGGATGCGAATGCTGCGAAGCAGGCCTGTGCCACGCTAAGGGGCCACAGTTCATCCGGAACGCACCAAAAGCTGATTTCGATATTAGCGTTCTTGGAATCCAGGACCTCTGAACCCTGATGGTCTAGCCATGCATCGATTCTGAAGTTGTGGTTTTCCCAGGTGAAGTTGAGGGTCCCAGTAGGTATGGGGGTCGTCCAAAAATGGGAGCGGAAGGCCTCCAGAGACCTATAATAAAGGCTCTCCTCCATCATTTCGTAGCAGTCGAAAGTCACTTGGAGAGTTGCGCTGGTACTAATGGTGATTCGTCCGAGGAAATTCGTGCATTGTTTCAAGTTGTTTCTTAATCTCAACCGCTGGAGGTTCAGCAGATTGACGTGGGCGCATCCCATCGCTGGGTGTGCGGGAGAGGGTATGCAGTGACTGAGGGCGAGGAGCTCAAGCCCTGGCATCCTTGCCAATGCAGCAAGCAACATTTCGAGCGAGGATAAGTTGTTGGGTCCACAAACATCAAGGGTGGTCAAATTCGCAAAAAATGCGGAGTCCCACGGTACATGAAAGAAGGTAGAGAGTTTGAGATGACGCAGGTTCGGTGTGAGCCCGCCCAGGAACTCGCGTGGAAAGGTAAAACCTGAGTTCCCCTGTACGGAAACTGTCAGATCCTGGAGCATGGGCGCTGGTTGGCTGAATATTTTGAACAGGGAATCTATATATTCGTCGTTAAATGAGGATCGTAGGTTGATGGATTTGAAACGGTGGATGTTGTTGATAACCAGCGACATTCTTCCATCTCTAGGCCAATTTTCCACTGCATAGCCGCCGGTAAATGAAAGCGGGGCTGATCTAGAACGTTCGACTACCTTCTCCAGCCACCTCGGGCGATAGCGGCAGCTATCGAAGTCGAGTTGCGACCATAGCTCCGGACAGTCCAATGCAATCTCCCGCCACCGCTTGCACACACGACTGCTGGTACGGGCCGCTTTTATCCAACCCTCAGGATCCACCATCTGCGCGGCTAACACAAGGATCTGAGACAGAATCTCGGGAGGGAGGCGTGCTACGGGAATGAAAAGGTTGCGATGCTGATGGATGGTGGAGAGGGACGAGTAAATTATAGATTCCTGGCACACGAGGTGCTCCTGGAGCCCCTCTACAATGGATAGCAAGGCTTGCTCCTCGTCGTAGTGGCGGGACCGGAGGGAGTCCATGGTATCCTGGAGGGCCTTCTCCTTTTCGAGGAGTGCCCCAAGATTGGAAGTGGTCGCACTGGAATGTTGCTCAGGGGGCGGGGCGGTTCCTATGCGATTGATTCGACTACCCAGTATTCCATCCTCGCTAGTATTATTGTCAAGTCAGGGCAGATCGCTTGAGCGAATATGTAGACGGGCAGGATAGTATATACCTTGTTCCCAAATTATCGCGACTCATCCGCTTCTGGTTGGTTCTCTCGACCTGCACCTTGCTTGTCAAGGTCCCTTTTTAAGGTTTGTGCAACTTATTTGTACAAACCAAATATTACGTCAATGACTTTAGGCTTCTCCCTTCGATACCGTATGTAGATAAGGTAGACGAAGTTCATACTCATCTATGCTCACATGACTTTTCGTGACAAACACAAGAAATCGAAATAACAATCTCTCTGTCCACTTTACGTAGGTATGCCTTCACCAAAAAATTTTGGATTTGGAATCAGATTTTTTGTTCAGAGCACATTGGTTGTAAGATCTCGTGGGGTTGAGTTATTTCACTGAACGAGATAATTAGCTGGTCACGACCCCTCAAACTTGCTCCCAGGACCGCGGGAAGTTTGGCCATTTGTGCCCATTTATGGCAAATCACGGGACACTAACCCCCGCTAACCCCATGTCACAGGGGTGTAACATCACCTGAGCATAGATGAGTATGAACTTTGTCTACCTTATCAGACATCAAGACGGATAGGGGTATGGTAGCTCGTGATTCTAGGTCGGGAAAACAGTCAATTCTGATACACTGCAGGCGGCCAAACATTTCTATGCTGGAAAAATAACACGGGGGAAATGTCTTGTAATTCCCTGGCCATTTTCCTAGGGCTAAAATGTTAAATTTATGTGCAAGTAAAATATCAGAAATACAATAAATTTTTTCCCCTTTGTCAAATCAGTGTTTAACAAAGGGAGGGAAAATGTGTTATTTTGATAGAATTTTGCCCAGGGGAAAATATAATGTTTTTCCTCAAGGAGAATGATCAGAGAATTACAAGACATTTTTCCCTCAGCATTTTTTTCGTGTAAAAATACCTGGCCGCCTGCAGTGATAGTAGATTCCCCGTGTTAACATTCGAGCTGTGGATATATCCCATCCATACCTGGGACCGCGGTATTCAGCGACATTGAAGATAGACCGATTATGGGGAGAATCAAATGACATCGACCCCATTGCCAACGTAGGTAGTAGCGTATATTGAAGATCCACTTCTGAAGTTTCGGGAACCCTGGATTTCTCAGTCATGATCGCGAAACCTAAATCCTTCGGGTGGTAGGGTATACATTTTTTGACTACGTGGGTTCCGATAGCAGTTTGCCAGACTCGGACAGGACAGACAAGTCAGACAAGCCAAATAACGTGACCAAGACTTCCGCAATCACAAGGCCACAAGCATGTCTCAAAATCGCCCAAAACAGTGCCCGTGGAATATGTTGTAAAATCAGATTATGCCCCACGAGATCAGCTTCACTGTTTCGTGCAGCGGAAGGTCAGCAAGGTAGAAGCGGAGCAATGACCAGCGTGTTCACCATGACTTGTTATTCGCAGTCGTCGCCCACTCGTACAATGATGCCCGGGACAGCGGCTCTGAATGGCCTTCACCAGTCCCCGAGATATTCCTCCCCGGAGAATGAGATAAACACCAATTCTGGCGTCGAGCAGCCAATCGCTGCCCGTGTGGACAGTAAGTGAAATAATATCTCAGACAGCGGGGCTGTTTCCCCGTCCAACGTCAGCACAGGATGGTTATGTGGGGGCAGAAACTCAAGGTAAGATAGCGCGGGAAGGCAGTAGTCTATTACTGGATCCTGTCCATCGGGTGGTGCAGCGCCTTGCAAAGCTCCACGTCCTGCGTCGCCTTCCCCAATGCCAGCCATCGCAAATCCGGGCTCGCACACGCAAACTCCCACCAGACCCTCGGTATCCCATCCAACGAAATGGTCGCCCACAATGCGGAATGAATGGGGTTGAGGCCGCGCAAATCTCGTGAAGTAGGCCCACGAAGTCAAAGTGAGCGTGATTTTAACATTCTCATAATTCCTGACCTTCGTCGCTTGTTAGACAGTCCACACATCAGTTTTAAAGTTGAAGGGGCCGTGCCAGTCGAAGGGGCCGTGCCAGTCGAATTTGAGCGCTTTGGCTGTGCGTGAAGAGGCCGTGCAAGGACGAGATGGGAATATCACGAAGAACTCGTTAACATCCTCCCTGGATACACGGAAACACGTAATACGCACGCGCATAGTTGTATTAGCGTTGAAAGTGATTTGCCTGAACAAACATGTGGAGTTCCTCGGAGGGCCGCTCGTCCACAGAAATCCAAGGTTCGGCAGGTCAACATGGGCAATTGTCGTCGAGGGCGTAGGAGGGGGAAGACAACCACAGAGGATAAGAGTTTCAAGTCCCGGCATCCGCGCCAGTGCAGAAAGCAACATTTCAAGTGAAGGTACCTCTAGGCCATTAGTCTTCCTCTTCGTATTCCTGATAACATTTAGAGTAACCAAGTTTGCGAAAAGCCTGGACGTCCACCGTATGTAGGAATCGGTGGTAAGCCCGATGTGGCGCAGGTTTGGTGCGCTTCCACTCAGGAATTCGGATGGGAAGATGAAAGTTGCATTTCCAAAACACACGATCTTTAAATGCTCGAGGAGAGGGAGCGATCCGCTGGATAGTTCTAAGAACGCCGGGTGGTTTGTTGATGTCCGGAATGTGTAGGTTAAGCGATTTGAGGGTCATTTTCCGAGAGCTCATGTACTCTTGGTCAATGATGGCCGGAGAGTGTGGAACTGAGTGGGAATGTTCCATCATTGTTGTCATCCATGCTGGGGAGCGGCGGTCAATACGTGGCCATAGTCCAGGGCAATCCAATCCAACCCTCCGCCACCGCCTGTACACCCGAGTGCTCGTGAATGCTGCCTCTAGCCACTTCCATTGTTCTAGCCGTGTATAGGACACGAAGATCCGGGACAAAATCGCAGGGGAGGGAGGCGGGATATGGGGATGAGGACATTATGGTGGTGGGGGATGGTGATGATAGACGATTCGATTGCATGTTCCTTGCGTGCACGGTTTTCATGGAAAGCATCTAGGACAGCCTATAAGACCCGGTCTTCGTTGTCATAGCGGGGGTGGGTGTTGCCAGTGGCGTCCTGGAGCGCCTGCTTTTCTTCATCCAGTGCTTCAATGCTTCGATGATTGCGTTAGAATATCATTGAACAGGTGGAGCGTTTCCGATGTGATCATCCGACAATCCAGTACGCTGTTCCAGAATTCGTTGGCATCGCTACTGCAGTCAGACCTGGAAGAGACCGTAGGTGAATTGGGCGATAACATGAGCGAGCGACATACTCAATTTCTGAACTACCACCATCCATCAATTTTCCTGCATCCACTCCAACTTTGTCCCTCAATTTCGTCTCTAATAGTACACGAGTTGGTGTTGCGCAAGCCGCGAGCGCTTGAGCCAATGTTTTGCAAATCGTGGCAAATCGCATGGCTACAGTGATCAGCGTAAAAATCATGTCTAGAGGAAGGAATATGCTAACCAGAAACCATCGCATGCTCGGGAATCATCATGGCCAGAGTCACCATGAGATTGACTAGACAGTAGACACGACTCCCGACGTCGTTGGGTGGGTGTCTCCATGTTACACTTAATATTAATTTAGTCGATATATAATACTGCGGTATTGATACCAGTATATCCGTCCATTCGAATTCGAAGGTAGCATCAGTGCTGGCGGTGGAGGACCGTAAGATGGTTCAGGTTTTCAATATGAAGTCAATTTCCAATTCATCGCCGGGCCGGCTCCGCCATATTTGCACCCTTATGAAAATATATGATTATCCTGCACAACAGGCGTGCGCGTGACCGGTTGACCACGCACAGCACTAAACGCAGTCAGGATCCGCCACATTGAACAGGACCACCCACCCCACCCTTGGACGGCCATGTGATGCTAACAGATAGAAATAGTGGAACGGAAAGCACGCCCGCCATCAGCTTCTCTTCCACAAATCAGGGCGTTCTTGCACAACGATCCCCGAAATAGCCTCCCTCAATGCCTCCGACCAACGCCCAGGCGGCTCCTTGGAAGGTGGGACAATGAACAACAGCTCTGGCGTCGAGCAGCCGATCGCCGCTCGTGCCGCCAAGTTGCGAGACAACACTGCGGAGAGATGGATCATTTCCTCACCCGGTACTATGGACACCTTGTGTTCGGAACGAGCCGTGAGCTCAAGGTAAGACAGTTCGGGGAAGATGCAATCCACTGGGACTGAATTGAGCCCATCAGGTGGGCACAGCGCCTTGCACAACCCTATAGTTTGCTTGGCCCTCCCTACGGCCAGCCTCTGTAAATGCGGGACTATGCGTGCAACCTCTCTCCAATCAATATCCCATCTGATAATATCACCCGAAATGCAGAATGAGCAGAGTTGGGAGGATGCGAAGGCTGTGAAACAGGCCTGCGCCACGCCCAGGGGCCACGGCTCATCCCGAACACACCAAAGGCTAATGTTAATGTTGGCGTTCCCAGAATCCACGACCCCCGAGCTCTGACGGACTGGCCATGCATTGATTCTGAAGTCGTGACCTTTCCAAGTGAAGTTGAGTGCTCCAGTAGGTGTGGGAGTCGTCCAAGGATGAGACCGGAAGACTTCCAGGAACCCATCGTCCCACTGCATGATGTTGTAGCATTCAAGAGTCAGGAGGAGAGTTGCGCTGGGGCTCATGGTGATTTGCCCGAGAATGTTCGTGCAGAGTCTCAAGTAGTCGTTCAATTCCAGCTGCTTGAGGTTCGGCAAATCGATGGGGTTGCATCTCATCATTGAGTGTGCGAGATAGGGTATGGCTTTACGGAGAGTAAGGAGCTCAAGCCCTGGCATCCTTGTCAACGCATCAAGGAGCATCTCGAGCGACGATAAGCACGGGTCATCGCAGCCTCGTCCCTCAATTTCAAGGGTAGTCAAATTTTCAAAGAACGGGGAGTCCCATGGTACGTGAGAGTCAATGGTAAGCTTGATATGGCGCAAGTTCGGTGCATACCCACCGAGGAACTCAGGTGGGAAGGCAAATTTTTGACTCGTGTAACGCGAGAAAATCGTAAGATGCTGGAGCATGGGGGCCGATTGGCCGAACATTTCGAACAGCTTGGAGCCCATGCGATTATATGGGATGCGTAGGTCGATAGATTTGAAACGGTGAACGTTGCTGGTAACCAGTGCCATTCTCTCATCTTTGGACCAATCCCTCGCCTCCCAGCCGCCGATAAATGAAAGGGGGGCTGATCGGGAACGTTCGACTAGCTTCTCCAGCCACCTTAGGTGATGATAGCGGCTATCGAAGTCGAGTCGCGACCACAGCTCTGGGCAGTCCAATGCAATCTCCCGCCACCGCTTGCACACCCGGCTGCTGGTCCGCGCTGCCCCTATCCAATACTCAGGATCCACCATCTGCGTGGCCAACACGAATATCTGAGACAGAATCTCTGAAGGAAGGCGTGCCACTGGTATGAGGAGGTTGCGATACCGACGGATGGTGGAAAGGGACGAGTAAACTACGCATTCCTGGCCTCCTCGGTGCTCCCGGAGCCCCTCGATAATGGACAGCAAGGCCCGTTCCTCATCGTAGTAGCGGGACTGGAGGGAGTCCATGGCATCCTGGAGGGTCTTCTCCTTTTCGAGGAGTGCTTCAATATTGGAGGTGGTCGCGCAGGAATATTCCTCGGGGGACGGAGCGATGCCTATGCGATCGATTCGAATACCCAATATTTCATCCTGGTCAGCATTGCTAATGCTATTGTTAGATTGGGGAGTGAACACGCAGGCGAGTGGGAGAGGTCATACCTTGCCCCTAAATTATCGTGACCCATCTGCTTCTGTTTGGCTCTCTCAAGTTTCAACTGAGTTTGGTATGCAAGTAGTCAGCACCGAGTGAGAATTTGAAGAGGTGCGAGTATTTACATGTGAAACGGATTTTATTATCGGATGACACCCAACCGATAGGGGTATGACTCATAGGTTACGGGTAGCTCGTGATCCCAGGCCACTATTCGTTAGCATTCCGGCCGTAAATTTTAATTTTATCCCGCCTTCAAGTCCCTCTTCGTACCAGCCTCAGCACGCCGACCTCGAAGGGCCAGATTGAACCCGCGACAGGGGACAGGCTACCAGTGCGGGGTGTGCGCCGCATCCCGCCGCCTTACCGCGAGGGCCTTCATATATAAAATGTGAGTAGTAACGTAGTAGAGCGCGGACTTAGACCGACACGCTACGCCGCGTGGCTAGGTCAGGCTAAGGCCACAACTCGAAACTGTTTGAAACAATGCATGTCAGATATTTTGAAACAATCACAGCTTCACTGTTCCATGCAGCGGAGAGTTGGTAAGATAGAGACCGAGCAACACACGGCGTGCTCACCATGACTTCTTCTCCTGGCCATTCGATGACTCGCACGGTGATACCTAGGACAGCGTCTCTGAATAGCTTCGACCAGTCCCCAAGGAAGTCCTCCTCGGAGAATGCAATGAACACCAATTCCGGCGTTTCGCAGCCAATTGTTGCCCGCACGGACAAAAGGTCGGACAATATTTCAGACAATGAAGTTGTCTTCCTATTCGACGTCGATGTGGGATGGTCAAGCTCTAGGTAACGCTAGTGTGACTATGTAATATTTATGGCTGGTCTGTAATAATATAATACCAGAACGACAGCATGGCCTGATAAGACCAAGGGGGATTCGTAGACAATACTCAGTAGACATATAGGATACGAAATGGTTGGATTACAGCACCCAAATTTAAGCGGTCAGTGCAGCAGGGGTGTGATGATACCCCGGGTACCAAAATAGGTCTAACGGCTCGGTGGGAGATGTGATCTGGTGTCTAGTTCAACAAGGTCAGTCTACTGGTGCAAAGCATCTTTCAAGCGTACATACTTTTTGTCCAAATGATCGATAACCGCATCCTTGCAGCGATAACTATTGAAATAATCTGTGCAATGGGTGCAGGACCACACCCACAGGCCACGCAAGCTACGCCGCTCAGTTTTCTTGACACGCTGCGCCCCTCTGGACGTCATTTTATGCCATTTGACGTGCTCCGTCATCATGCCATGCTCGACCTGCACCTAGGTTCATTGGGTATGACACGGAAGGGGGGTACACATACCGCGGACTTCCAGGCGTACCCTACCTTCCGCTGACCCTTTGCAGGGGAGGGAGGGCATTCGAGGCAGGTGAAACGCAAGTCCAGTGCGTCCATCTGTGCAATGGTAGCTGAGGACGGGTCGAGACCGGCGACCCGGACCAGCGAGGATGCCGTGCTTGTACCCAACTGTGAAACACCTACACTTCTGGGTCTGTATTCTGCAAAGCGATCAATGATATTATGGCAAGAGTGGGCAGCAATCTCCTCCCATGAGATAAGCGCCAGTTTCGGTCGGCTGTTCCCGGGGAATCCGGTGAAGCAATGACTACTAGTGCATTGAAACACCGACGTTGCCAATTCTAATAGTTCCACTGCTCCAGGCGGCGGCTCGGAAGGCTCCAGCATTTCCGAGTCCAAAAATGTATATTTTTAGACTCGGTATATTACCACCTGAGGTATTTAAGCTCTAAGCTCGCGGCGGTTGCCGTGAACTTTCGGCAACTTCCTTCAAGCACTCGATGGTCTTGCCCTTCCGCCTCTCCCTCCCTTGTTAGATATAGTATTCCTGTGTACCGCAGCGCGGTTTCTTTTTGTAGTCAGCAACACCGTCAGAGTAAGTTTTATCAGCCACTATCACATCCTTGGCAATTGACACAAGTGCCGTCGTAATCCTCCTTCCTATATCGTAACGTAGACCACCGTCTGCCACCCCCTGTCCTCAATACTGCCTCAGCCGTGTCTCCCGCAGCTCTCAACCCCGCCCTTCCCATAACTTCTGTGCAACCCTCATCGCTGATTCCGCTCCAACTTATCTCTTTCACAACCATCGCACCCCTTTGCCTTCGCGTGTCGTCACGCTTCGACGTATCCCCAACAACTAGATCGCTCCTTGTGTCATCCTGAAGAAAAAGCGGGTAAGTAGAGGTGATCAGGTTCAACAGAGTGAACGTTTTACCCCGGATATAAATAGCGCCCCGGACCCCAGCGAGACTTTCTTATTCCACGCAAACTGTATTTCTTGGGGAGATACGCCGACTATCTGTGGTCGGCGGTCGGCGGTGTCCTTGTCCAGGGTCCACACCGATGTATCACTAGCTGGCACCACTGACTGGGAATCTGACATGGCTTCACTGCCTTTCCCAGCCAAGCATGACATCCGGGTCCGCAATGCGCAGGATCCTGAGTGAGACAGTAAGTGGACCCATTGTGTTCTTTAGCCGCCTCCTGGTGATACGAGCACAACACGGCGTCCACCCCGAAGGACGGCCGCCGACAATAATATCAATCCTTATTACCCTGGAAACGTCAAATGCATGACCCCACCTGATGAGATGGATTTCAAATCCGGATATAAGTTAGTAGATTGGAGTAGCCGAACAGATGGACGGGTGAACATTTCGACGAAACTAAGCCGGGTCAGCTCTATGGGGGTTTTCCCTAGCTAAAGCCCACCGGCCAGGGCTCCCCGAGGAACCTTGCCTTTTCTTGATGAGGTGGGACACGGTAGAGAAACTTGGCTGCAACTATTGTATGTGTATACGAATGGATAGTCGCACGGTTGAATTAACATTTCCGCGCTGATGAATAGGGGGCCGTGCAAACGAGATCAATTTATCACCAATTCCGGCTCTCCAATGTGTTCACCCATTTCATCACTGGTATCTGTGTCGTATAATCGAGCGAACCTATCTGTTATTGACCTAAAATTTTGCCGGATGATGGTTTCAATACATTCCGTCTCCCGTTTGGCCTGCAATTCCTGACAAACGATATACTCGGCGGAACTTTGGACGAAAACAACCCCGCCAAGTATGATGCGCTTGTTCAAGTGGCAATATTTGATCGGGACCGTTTATATTGCACTTGGCGTGTTCTTTTTCGTAAAATATAAGGTGAATTATTCAGATACAACGCCGCCCCACATTACATTCCTTTCACCAACTATCAGTATAACATTTATCCCCCCCACCCCCGGACATGTTTCTCGCACGACGCACTCGGGTAGCGGAGGCACTCTGTTGGCTAAAGGAATTCAATCACTATCAAGATATTCAATTTATCTCATCAGAGGACCAGCCCGATGTCACACCGCCTCACACGCCGGCTTTAATTCGACATCGTCAGGTTGATGATGTTGAGTGTGAAGAGGGCGTGTACGAACCAGACGGTGGGTCATCCACTGCATATTGGCATACGCCATCACTGACCATCCGTGCTTACCTCGTATAATTTCATTCTTTTGCTGCTGTAAAATATTAGTGGACTATAGCGGTATGCCGCCCCTGGAAGGTCTAGAAACACCTGTTGAGAGCGAATCCTCTGCCACCCTACTCAGTTATGTGAAATGGTACGCGGAAAAAAGTGACTAGTACGCATGTGTCTTGATCGATTTGTTCCACTACTAAATGGCGCAGTTACAGACAATGCAGTATGTGTCTGCGGGAAATTTGACACTGGTGTCGGTTCGCCTCGTCTCATATGGGTCAAGTCTTTGTTGGGAGTTCCAGGGGCACGGTGGCGATTCTTAACTTTATGTCTTTAATAATTAATGAGGGTGGGGCCGTATGTTGTAGAAATGACGATGCCTATGTCTTTATATTCATACCTCTTATTCTAAAATTCTTGGCGTCCATCAACTATCGCTACGTTGTCACCACCGATGTCAGGCATTTACGCCTCAATATAATACGGATCCGTTCGTGGTCTCCGAGACGGCGCACGCGGGTGCTCGCAAGCACACTTAGTAGCCTTAAAGCACATCCAGCATTGACATATTGAATTGCATTGGCGGTGATGCCAAGTAGGATGAACCAGGAGGCGAAATTCGATACTGATCGATCAAGTACAGGAAGTTAACAGATAAAGTCAGTCATGCTTGACGCCCCCCCTCTCTCTCGTCAACGATCCTAACACTTTACATTAGCTGGACTCCGCTAAACTGCTTATCTGCTTAAAAAAAAGCCACCCATGAACAACTCTCACCTGAAAATGGGAAAGAGGGAAAGCAAGGTGAGGACCTAGTAGCCCTTAGGCGCACGATGATACTAACCTGCCAATGCCAGCACTCCCTCATATTTCCCCCTCTATGTTCTACATATTGCGGAGCGCGTCTTGTTTTGCGCTGCTCAATTTATTATTTTCACCCTGTCATGCGGTATGGCTCACCGCCAATGTCCGAGCTTGTCAAATATCTCTACCCGAAGTCTGTTGACATGTTCCCTGTCCTTGGTCCTCACTGTGACGAATGATTGCACCGCAGAAGGCAATAACTACCGTAGCTGTCCTACTTCTGTCATACATTATTTAACAAAAATATGGTCAGTGGATGGCGCCATTTTAATTTTCATGATTGGTGTAATGCACTGCATCGTAAGCCTCCTGTCCAGCAGTTTGCTGTACATCTGCGGCGGCTATTCGTCCCTTATTAACTTACCTGGGGTTCAAAATATAGATTCGCTGGATACGAGTATCTCCGAAAAGTTACCATCAAGGTCACCCGATTCGCTCGCTGAACTTTATGGTGGTGGCAGAGCTTATGTATTTTCCCTTAGCGAAATCGCTCCGTACTTGTGTCACGACAATGTCAACGCAATTTCCTCAGACTCACCACTCCGTTTCGAGGAACATGTAGACAACTCGAAACGGTCGTCGTATGAATCACGTAATGATGTCGTTTTCGCAAGGGTGCCACTCGGTTTGCTTGCCCAGCACATCGCAATGAATGCAATGCGCCGAATTGCGCGTATACATCATGTTCCTATACCGGGCCATGTGACGAAGGCTGAAATGCCAACCTTTTTCACGCGGCACGATTGCATCGATTGTAACCTCTTCACAACTGTGTTCTCTGTATCGCCCAGTCATCGGCAAAAGCAATCTACAAAAGTCATTGACAAGAAAGAACTCGAGGATCCGGCTGCGGCTACTTACCCGCGTTTTCTTCAGGATGACACAAGGAGCGATCAAGTTGTTGGGGATACGTCAATATTTCCTCCAGCACCGCTAAGCAAAGAAAACACGTCTAACATAATCGCTGGATTCTGTAAAGACTCTTCCCCTGAATGTTTTGAGGAATCAGGATGCGCAGTTTGTGGTCAACTGGTCCTATTAACCCAACTTAGCCCATTGAAAAATATCAGGGGAATGTTGAAGGTCCTTGAAGTGCCTGGGATGACCAGGGTTGAGCGTAAAGCAATGGCCGAAAAGGTGCGAGAATATAAAGGACCTGTGCTGGATTATGAATGCAGCCAAGTTTGTCTACCGTGCCGCACCTCATTAAGAAAAGGCAAGGTTCCTCGGGGAGCCCTGGCCAAAGGGCTTTGGCTAGGGAAAGCCCCCATAGAGCTGACCTGGCTTCGCTTCGTCAAAAGATGCTTGTGGCACGCATGCGCCACAACAGCTGCTTTGTGAGAGTTGCCTCTGGGTTAAGTAAAATGGTCTCTCATGTTGTGGCGTTCGAATCGCCTGTACCGAAGGTATATGACATATTGCCACCACCCATCGAGGATATGGACGACGTGCTTGCCATCCTCTTTACAGGTCCGTGCAAACCTACGGCAAAGGAGTTAGAGCGAACGCCTTTGCTGGTGCAAAGGAAAGAGGTTGTCATTGCACTGGAATGGCTGAAACTCAATCATGTCGATTACAATGACATAGAAATATCACACGAGAACTTGTCACGATACCCGGAGGACATGCCGCCCGTCTCTGTGGAATACCGCGAATCAACGACGAACAAGGTTCCCGAGGGAACGAGTGTGTTTGATCAAGAGGATGAGGACGGAACGGCTACTGGTGATTGCCCTTTTATTGTACATGGTTTGACAGGCGAACAGCTGGATAGCAAATCTGCAAATGCCTTGAAAGGCATCGCGCTGAGGCACCTGCACAGCGGTGGAAAAATATTAGCGATTGGTCACTCGTCCAAAATCGAGTCTATTTACAACAACCCAGAACTATATCCGCAGATGTTTCCGTGGCTTTTTCCGTATGGCATGGGTGGCATTGGGGCCACGAGTCTCTCCGACTCAGAGCACAAGCGGCGTCTCCTGATGTACCATGATAAGTGTTTCCAAATTGATTTCAATTTTCCGTTCGTTGCGTTTAGTCACGAGCAGGTGAAGGCAAGCACGACAGGTAGCTTCCTTCTGGCCGAGACGAAACGGTTTCATGATATAACCAATCGGCTGCTCAATGTGGACCAAGAAGTGTTGGCCGCTTTAGCGACGAGAATGGCGGGAGGTGAGATCATCAGGCCGACGACACAGGAGGAGAATGAGTGTTTCCAAGTGATTCACGATCTAGATGGCGTCGGCAATAAGGTTAATGGCTCAACCACGAGTAAGAAGTACATGCGGAACGAGATATGGTCTTTGATTTCTCATATTGGTCCCCCGTCGTGGTATATTACACTTTCACCTGCTGACGTCAAGCACCCAATATGTTTGTATTATGCTGATACGGGTGAGAAATTCAGTCCAGATCTGAGACCAAACGACGAACGGTTCGCGCTCATTGCAAAAAATCCAGTCGCGGGCGCTCGTTTCTTTCATTTTATGGTTAGTTTATTCATTAAACATGTTTTAGGGTCGGGGAATCACACCTTGGGGCTTACGGTAAGACTTCCGGATATTATGGAACTGTCGAACAACAGGGCCGTCTGACACTCCATCTACATCTCTTGCTTTGGATACGTGGCTGCATATCCCTACAGGAAATTCGTAATCGTATACTAAACCCCGAATCGGATTTTCGTCAACGCATGATTGCATACCTTGAATCAGCTCACAGGGGTGACTTTCTGACGGGGTCCCAAGAGGAGGTGACGGAGCGGGTAGAAATTGCATCCAAACGGGAAGGATATTTGGACCCCACACAAACACTCCCCACAGTTCCACCAATGCCCTGCAGTCGGAATTGTGGAGCTTGTGAGGACTGTAATGCTTTGAGCGTGGTGGGCTTCATTCGATTTAACTGTTGACGATTTATTGCTGAAATCAAATGTGCACCGGTGTAGCGCGAATAGAAATAAGGATGGAACGATGAATAAATCAAGGCAATATACTGGTTGCCTGGACAATCAGTGGGGGACATGCAAAGCGCGTTTTCCCCGCCAGCTATGCAAGGTAACGACAGTTGATGCTGAAACTGGTGCCATTGAAATGAAGAAACACGAGGCAATGATCAATACCATTACGGCATTGGTTACATACCTCATTCGTTCAAATTCTGACGTTACCTGTCTGCAGTCGGGTACTGCCCTTAAAGCTGTAATCAAATATGTCACTGACTATGTCACCAAAATGTCTTTGAAAACGCATGTAATTTTTGATTCAGTTCGAGCTGTACTCACTCGTAATGCGGAGATGATTGGAGGGAGTATAACTCGTAAGGAGAAGGCGCGTCGACTGATGACGAAAATAGTCAATACTTTGAGCGCGAGAATGGAGATGGGGTCACCCATGGTGTGCATGTACCTGTTGGGACATCCTGATCACTACAAGAGTCACGAATTCGCATTATTCTACTGGCAAAGCTACGTCAGAGAAGCGAGAAAATTCTGGCATGAAGAAGACGCTCACTGTGAAATGATGGCCCCAGATAAGGTTGCCTTGATCAAGCGCTATGGCAGGATTGTAGGGCTCTCACCTGTGTATGACTATATATATCGCCCAGTCGAGTTGTGGATATGTGCTTGTATGACTGGATCCGGAGATGCCGGCGAGTCAAACTCCCAAACAACTTTGTCAAGTCCAAAGTAAGCAAATCCGAGAATGATACGGATGCTATGGGAGATGAGAATTCAGATATGGACGCAAGTTCCAATCTATCAGACGATGACATGTCATCTTGCAGACTCGAAAACGGTGGGGACGCTGTGGAAGATGGGCAAATGTTTTCTGAGGTTGATGCAAGTTCCAGCGCGATGGACGATAGCATGTCATCTTGTAACACCGATCAAGTTTGTTTGGACGAAGACGCTATTGAACGGGAGGCAACAGCGGTAAATACTATAAAAACAGGTTTATTTGCAATGTTGGTGTGTCACCCGTTGGCAGGTACTCACGGTACGCGCTGTGTCCAGGAAAAGGATGCATTGGTGCCTAATTTCGCGGGTCCAATGCTTCCGCGGCCAGACCAGGGTGATCGTGAGTACTACTGCTCAGCAATGCTTTCATTTTTTAAACCATGGAGGAGTGGCGAGGCTTTGAAGACAAACGAGGAAAGCTGGGACGCGGCGTTTCTGGGTTACCGATTTAGTAAACGACAAGAGGAGATTATGGTGAACTTCAACCTGAGGTACGAGTGTCTTGACGCACGAGATGACTTTCAAGCGCAACTCCGTGCGGGTGCATCAAATGTGCCGAACTGGATGGATGGCCGAGGCGATGTTATTGAGAATGAGGGACCGGAGAATGAGAATGACATCGAAGGGAATTCCGAGGGTGTGCAACTGACAGAATTTGATCATGATGTCAGTCCAGTCGGGAAACGCCATACGAAGAGAGAGAGGGATATGTTGGCAATGAGGTCAGTCATGACCCTGTCTGGCTGGGTAGATTCAGTTGTTGCTCCCAATATTACGAATGGCACGAGCACTCTCATAGGTATGGCTAAGAGCGCCGCCGTATGGCGCAGTGAGATCCTCAACCTAAAACAAGCGATGATCGACTTAAGGGCACTGCGCGGTGGCGATTCGAGTAATCCACAGGTTCATGACAAATTCTCCGCACGCTTGGATCCTCATATCCAACCGGGGAAAGTGAGAGTAGTGGACAAGTCTTACCTAGAACGCTCGTATTGCTCACCTCAATCGAAGCATTCAATGGCCATAGTTGTTCAAGAATATGCTCTCAACGAAGAACAGCTAAGGGCATTTCGTATTGTTGCAAATCATGCATCGGACGCTCACTTAGAGCAACTGAAGATGTATATCGGAGGGATGGGTGGTACCGGAAAATCCCAGGTGCTCCGTGCATTAGTGCGGTTTTTCAATTTGAGGAATGAATCACATCGTTTCGCTGTAGTGGCGCCTACAGGTAGCGCCGCAGCGTTATTGGGCGGTTCAACGTACCACTACTTGTTTGGTTTAAATGAAACTGCAGATGAAAAAGTTTCAGGGAGTCGATTGGCACAATTGGTATCTCGACTGGAAGGAATAACGCACCTATTCTTCGATGAAGTTTCAATGTTATCCTGCCGTGACCTACACCGGGTGAGCGCCAGACTCTGTCAAGTCTTCAATGAGCCACAGTTGCCCTTTGGCGGTCTGAACATTATTTTCGCAGGCGATTTTGGCCAGCTCCCACCTGCCATCGGTGGCGAGAATACGTCCTTGTATAGTAGAGTAGTGGGGTACAAGTCCACAAGTCGATCCGATCAAGAAGCAGCCCTTGGGAAAGCGATATGGCACCAAATCACGACGGTAGTCATATTAAGGAAGAATATGCGGCAGCGGTGCCAATCCACCGATGACGCGAAACTGCGGGCGGCTTTAAGTAATATGCGCCACAAGGCGTGCACACCACAGGACCTTGCATTCTTACGTTCACGTATCTCTACCAACATAAAAGGGCGTCAGTCAGTGAAAGACGACATATTTAGGAATGTTTCTATAATAACTGCCCTGAATGTGCACAAGGACGAAATAAATCGGCTAGGTAGTTTGCGGTTTTCTAAAGAATCCGGTCAGCCCTTGACCGACTTCTATTCTGAGGACTCACTACTGGTTGTGCAAGAGAGTCCTGGTTTGAAGACGCGGAGATGGAGAAAATCTGGTAACAAGAAATCGTTGGTGGTGATATCCGATAACTTGCAACAAGTGTTGTGGGAACAAACTCACTGCGCTAACACGAAACATATACCGGGCAAGTTGTCGCTGTGCGTAGGGATGCCTATAATGATCAGGACTAATAGCGCAACCGAGTTGTGCATTACTAGAGGGCAAGAGGGTTGGGTGTATGGGTGGCAGGCGGAAGTCGGATCCCGTGGCCAAAATATTCTTGAGGTGTTGTTCGTGAGACTAGCAAACCCACCACAGTCAGTTAAGTTCGAGGGCCTACCCGAAAATGTTGTCCCGCTGGTTAGGACAAGCACGAACACGTTATGCAACCTGCCAGATGATTCAACCATCACCATCACACGTTCCCAGGTTGAGGTATTGCCGAATTTCGCTATGACAGACTATGCATCCCAAGGCAAGACAAGAGCGTACAATGTTGTAGATTTGAATAATTGTTACCTGCACCAATCTTATTACACGGCTCTTTCCCGGAGCGCTTCTGCCGCTGGCACTATCATCTTGCAGGGGTTTGACGCGAAAAAGATTACTGGAGGGGCATCTGGGGCACTACGTCAGGAATTCAGGGAGTTGGAATTTTTAGATGAAATAACGCGACTCACCTATGAAGGTAATTTACACCCGTCTGTGACTGGGGATCGAAGAAACACGCTTATAACCACTTATCGATCGTTGAAGGGAGAAACTTATATTCCTAGACGGTTCATAGTGCGCTACAGTGGAGCAAGTCTGATCCGTACCTTGTCGATCTAGGTCCTATACCCTCGAGGATTCCGAAGCGTCGGGGGAGTGAATCCGCCGAACAGGACAATCAGTCAAAGAAAATTAAGCCGGAGCCAGTGGTGCAGTTAAGCGGCCACAAAATCGCGCAACACGGCATGCCGGTGGGCGCTGAATGGGAAGCTAATAGTTGCGCGTATGACGTGGTTGTGACAATCCTGTACAATATATGGCGGGATGACGCAACTGTTTGGACTGAAAGGTTCAACGCAGTTGACAGGGAGTTGTTGGGATTATTAGCAGCTGGGTTTATGAATCACATAAGTGGCAAATATACATTGGGAAATGTAAGGAATTACTTTCGTAGGGCGTTACACCGATTGGCTGAAGGAAGGTTCGTATGGGGACAATTTGCAAGTGTTCACTCAATCGTAGAGTATGCATTGCGTACACATGAACCTGTTCTGTCCTCAGATCTGAGATGCCCGAACGGCCATACAGTGAACCACAATTCGATGGTATTGTTAAATAGCTGTGTGATAAATACGGTTGTCATGCACCAAAACAGAGATGTCAATGGTGGCTTTCGCGTGATCGCGTCCTCAAAATGCACTGTGTGTGACGAAAATCTTTATAGGCAATCATCATATGTCCGTGCACCGCCACTACTTGCGTTTGATGTTGCTGAATGTGGGCCAGGTTATGTAGTAGAAGATAGGGTGTCAGTCGTTGTCGACAATCATTTATGGTCGTATAATCTCAGGGGTGTAATTTATTATGGATGTGCGCATTTTACGGCACGCATCATTACCGCGGATGGTGTTGTCTGGCACTATGATGGGGTAAGGGACGGATCGCCTGTGGTATGGGAGGCGGGTGCAACTACTCTATTGGACATGTATCAGTGTGCGACAAAGACCGCCATTATGACTATCTATGCAATGAACTGAAAGAAATCGTTGTGATTACAAGGTCCGCCTGACTGAAGTTTTTAATTTGAACGGGAACTCCCACATCTGACTGTTCAGCACTTACCGGAAGCACGCAAAACTTATTCGGCCACTGTCGTCATGTCGCGCACCCTTGGAAAATACCCCCTACTCGGATCCCGATGTCGTAGCCTTTAACCAGTCCTGGCTGTCGCTTTACGTCCGGCTGTGGGCCCTCAACGTCTGCCCTTCTACCATTCCATCAAGGAACTCAGCAGGGTTATAAGAAGGTGTTCGACCTGTTCAAGATGCAAGTCGAGGGGCCTCTCAAACTGGTGATTTCGTTCCCTCACTTCCCTCGTTTCCCACTAACACGAACCAGACTCGCCCACACCTCCGCCTCCCCTCCTTCTCCACCAGCTTACTCGCCCTCTCCGACCCCTTCCCATGCCCCCGCGAACTCTCTTCCAGTGGACCACATCTCGACAATTTTACTGAACTTTTATTTAGAGTAAGTAATTACTAACCGTGACTGGGTGCGTCCGGGTGAAGGCGTCAAGGAAAAGAGTATTGCTAGGGGAGCGATATCGTAGGTCTTTGCTTTCGGACAAAATACATGTAATGTATTCTACATCCTTCTACGGATGAACTCGGCCCTTGTAATAAGCTCACTCATCGATTTCCATATTCGCTTTCCTTATTTGTTCCTCCGTTGCGAAACCAACTTTACGCTTGAGCGAAACAGCAGGGGTGGTTCGCAGTGTACTTGCAGTCATTGACCGCTTCCTCGTAGCTTCCTGTACTTGTATGATCGGCTGGATCCATTTACTAAGTTGTCATGACACAAACCTGGCTGAAACTCGTGTCCAACAATGCGATTGCATGCAATGTGCCAATCATTTTATACTTCTGTTTCTTCAAAGGAACGACAACAAACGAGACTTGCACTTCGACGATGTCGCCTTTGCGGAAAGCTTGAGGACCAGCTTTAACAAAGCTATAATCACGTATGTCAACAACATTGGCACTTCAAGTCCGGACAATCTATTACCGACGTTTTTTTTCCTGCTTCCATGTTCTTCGTATAGTACTCGACAATATTCTCTTCACCGTGAACGTACCCATCCTTCAACATCGCTTCAAGGTGACCGTGGGGGTCTACGCTTGATTCAAACGGAATATGCTCCATATGTGGAGCGTCTCTCCTTGGTGTCAGGTAACGATTGGAGGTCGGTAGGCTTGGGTGCGATTGATGACTTGGTGTTTCCCAGACGTCGCCTTGCCAGACCTCGAGTGCACCTTCTTGGAATTGCCTCTGAAATGTCTCGAAAATTTGATGCGTGGCTTCGACGGCAGCATCGAATGTCGGACTCCCGAGACCAGTTAAACTGACACTTTGCCTCAAAAATTTGTACTGCCTGGGCGCGACACTGCTGGTACTATTAAAATCATTTCGCAAAATCTCTTATTGGACGCTTACAGGGGTTTTTCTTTGACTGGAGGGAAGTCCACTTGGCTGATGATGCCAATAAATGTGAACACTAATTCTTCGCTTTCGAGTCCACTGTCTTCCCCCGCGCTGGTTTTTTTGATAAGGCGCCAAGTTTGAGGATGTTCGAATCGGACGACTCGAGCTTGGTCCCCCTGGCCAGGTGTCTGCCATAATAAATGAGTGCCATGTCTATATTTCAAGAGGTTGACGAACTTTCAACACCATGCTGGAAAGTCGTCTGTCCTCTCCCTCCGGTGCGCTACAAGCCATTTGCTCCAACGCATTTCCTATTCATTGTATGTGAACATATTTCATTATAATGAGTCAGGCGACACTCACGAGCGCCTTGTAAGTCGTAATGACGGTCCATAGTTAAGACTATTTGTGGGTAATAGACGGTAGACTGCTAGATGACAAGTGGTAGGTTCACAATTTTCACTGATTTCTGCTGGAAAATATACCCCACCGAGACAAATTGAGTCAGCATCCCGTTTCACTTCCATTGACGACCATTGGATATTGTACATCATCCCCGTGACCCCCATACGTCTAAGTCGGGCGCTCCAAATTGAGTCGGCATCCCGTTTCACTTCCATTGACGACCCTCCATCTCACTTCAGCTGACTTCCGGATCTCACGTGCACTATACCCTCAAGTGAGCTACTGGCTCTCTCCTATCAATTGCCCCTGTAACATTTGATACGTGAATGTCATTTGCAATTTATGTTCTAGTAATTTGGTAAAGTGTGGACAACCGTTACTGTAACCGCTCTTGCTTCCCGAAGGTTGCCTGATTTGGCATATGTATTGTTTGCTCATCAGCCTGCCGTGTCGCCCGCTTGATATTTGACATGGAGGAATAATATTGATCCATACTGTTTTGACTTTATGTTACTATTATGGACGTACAAACGATACTCCGATCTCTTGGACCATTGAATATCTCGTCGCTTGTTTCTCGAATCCTCATGGGGGCGTAGAATACTTTCTAATAGCATGAGATAAGAGTTGACAGTCAAAGGATGTATGATGGGGGTGAAACGCTGCTGACAATAATGGAATAAATGCAATGATATCCGCGCGGAAGTGATCGTAGCTCTGTGACCGGATTAGGTATTGCGTATCGCGGGCACTGGCCCCAATAGAGGACCTTATGACTTCAAAAGTGCGTGCAGTCCTACTGGGACTTCTTCAAACCAACCCTCCAACTGACGTCACCTTTCAAATTTACTGGCAACGATTTCGATGGATTGACCGCAATGCCCCTATACAGGAAAGGGCGCGAAGACCTGCCGAATGATGCAATAGTTATACGCTAAATACGTACGACAGCCATTCAATGGCGTCGCCCCCAAGCAGCTCTCCGAGTGTTAATGCCCAGTCCGTCATTCTTGCGATCAGGCGACGTAAATAATCTGTTAACTTATCTTTTAACACATAAATTTGACTGTGATATTTCATTGTCGCTCCAACCTACTTTGTTTACGCCTGCTTCGATGCTCGGTGAGACCCTCGTTTGTGTCAAGTATTTTTAATTTCACTATACTTACACAGAGACAGTCGACTGATGCCATATAAGGGATTGGGCGGTTACCAAAATAAGGACTTTGATGGGATCAAAGCAAATAACGTTTGTGCGCTTCATTTCAAACTCCGCGTGACAGCTATCCTCAATGGTTCCGCAATGTTAGGTAGGCCCCTCGCATGAGCACAGCACTCAGCACAGCTGAAAAAATAGTATATTGATCCAGCTAGGCTTAGACACACACCATACATCCCAAAGGCAGAAGTGATCGGAGGGGTCCCAATCCGAAAGGGTTGGAGGATTAGATATCATCCATGCGACGCTCAAATCATACAAAGACCCCACGCATAACAGCTTCCACAAGTATATCTTCAAGTTAATCCTGTGTGGCAGATATAATATTACAGATTGAAATCACCTGATAATAGCAGACTCGATATGTTCTACTTGGTCTGCTCCGTCAGGTTCGCCCCGGTCCCTATCTCACCCAGAAAAAAGAAGACCACTTCCAAAACACTCCCGCTCCAGAGGAACCGACACATAACACGATCGTCGAACCTGATTTCTCGTGCGTTGCGCTACTGCATTACAATTGGTTCTTATTGCCTTGGTGTTAATATTGCCGAATTGAATGCTATGCTTCAAGTCACCGTTGATCAGCAAAATGCTAGCGCAGCTCCCCTTAGCGTAGTAAATCCCTGTCACTGGACCCGTGTGGCTCCTGATTCGACCAGAAGGATGGCATAGTATATTCTCATTGACGCCCCGGTGATATTACGTCCACGTTGGTGGCGGGTCTTGTTGTTTTCTGTGGTTTTATTGACGATCTCGCAGATATATGTACCATGCCAATTACACCAAGCGAATGGTCCAAGAACAAGAAATTTGGAGGCTATGAATCTATATGTACCCCTCCTTAGAGTCGCGAACAGTGCTCTCCGACATCCAAGAGTTTATCTTTCCAATACCCGCCATTCTTGTAAGAGACGGAGCCCTTTTGATACACATGCACTGTATACACCCCGCGATTGTTGAGGAAACCGCGAACAGTTAGGTGCTTCGTCCGGTCGCTGGATTTGTGCCATGGTCCCCTGCAAACTCATCCGTCAGGCCTCCTCGATCGATATGGCGAAGTACGTACATGATAATCCAGCTTACGCTGCTTGCCGCGGCCGACGCATACTGGATTGATGCTCTTCAATCGCCCTCCTAATCTTCCAACGAATTTGTGCTCGACCCGTATTGGGGTTAAAAGGGAGGAGAGTGTAGATGCGTGGATAGCTGCGCATTGGTGAGTTGGGAATATTGATCGTTTGGACAAACCAACGGTATGGGCGTATGATACGCAAACGAAGCGGAAACTTAAAGACATCTTATGACACTACCACATCACACCAGAGCAACACCCCACATTCCTCCTACCCACTACGTCTATGCCTATTCAATCGCGCCTCAACCACATCGTCTCCGGGTTGCTTCAAGACCTCCAAATTGTTACATAGTCCCAGATGGCGGCTTGCACCTGGTATCGGCAACGCGTCCGCTGATGGCGGTGTTGCAAAGTTCTTGGACACTGTTGGTGCTAAAAACATATGATTGCAATTAAGACGGAGGGGGAGACGGTTGGAGTTCGTGGATGGCGAGACCACGGCTCTGGGACGGGATTCGCAGAAAACTTCAGTCGTAATTTGCGCAATTGATCAGGGTCCAACTGCTCCTCCAACCACAGCGTATGTCCTCCGTGCACAGCTTACTAGGAGGTCTATAACATCGGTTCTACACAGTTATTTATTTCACTCGGGCCACGACGATAACATCGGCTTATTGTAAACAATCGCCATCAGCGCAACGAGGGAGGGTAGGTGATTGATAATGTTAGTCAGCATGCCTTTCCATATGGTTGTCCCGCCGAACCCCTTTCCCGTCTTAGGGGCGTCTCAGTCTCAGAAGCTGAATGGGGTACACTGACGAGAAAAGGAGGGTGGCCGTCATTTGATGGAAACACATAAAAGGGAAGGTAACACTGACTCCGTCTTTGTCAGAAATGTTCAATTCCCTCCGTAATATTCTCTTGCGCTGTCGGTCGTACCTTTCACATCCTTCGTTTATGCATTCGGTCGCCTGGACCAGCGATGGCTCCAAATCCATTCTAACGGACATTCATGCTTCTGCGCCCCTCTCTGCGTCCGTGGTAGTCCTGGTCGCCGAGCTGGTTTCTTCGACCCTGGCCGACGCGGATGGGAGTTTGTCGTCGAGTGGAGAAGGAGCTGAGATGATTTTGAAATGGAGGTTGTTGTTGCAGCGCCCAAGCAATGGTGCATTCCGTATCGATTTCGACCACGCTGTCAATGTTCTTCGTTTGTTGCAACAACGAGTGGCTGGCGTGGGTGAGGTAGCTCAAGGTTTGTTGATAGATGAGGGTCTTTCCTCTCAGCTCAATCTCCATACCGGTGCGTCATGGGATTTCTTGCCTCATCCGCCCCAGTACCATCTGACTTCTAGATCAGACATTACTCTCAGCGAAGGACCCTTTAATCATTCGTTCGTAGTCCACGACATAGACGATGAATGTTTCCATCCATTGGACATCATCTATCTACTTGATGGAGCACTGGTCGAGGCGTACTTCAGGATTGAGCATAGCATGAAGTATGATCAAGAATGCCTCGTCAACAATTTCGATGGAAGGCTTGAGCACCTAATTATCTTGGACCGCCCTTCTGCCGTGGTAGAGAAGCCTTCAGTGGATGAACACAAACGGGCCTCTCGTTCCAATATGTTGCGATTGAGTTGATTTATTTAGGTGCATAATGTCCACTGATTTTCACTGGATAATATACCCCACTGTCCCGACTGCACTCAGACAAAATAAGTCGGCATCCCGTTTCACTTGTGTTGACGGCCATTGGATATTATACCTCATCACCGTGACCCCCATACATCCATGTCGAGCGCCCTGTCTCACTCCAGCTGACTCCCGGATCTTACCTCCACTACGCCCTCAAGTGAGCTACTGGGTCCCCCCCATCAATTTGTCCTGCAACAGAATATCATTGGTAATATATGCATTTCAATATGTTTAGTACTTTGGTGAAATGGACAACCGGTACTTTAACCGCCCTTGCTTCCCGAGGGTTGCGTGATTCTGGCATACTATATGTATTGATTGGTTATCAGCCTGCCGATGCCGCCGTGACGCCCGCTGAATATTTGACATGAAGGAATAACGTCGGTCCATACTGTTACTCTACATTACCATGAAATCTCCAAGAACGATACTCCAAACCCGCTGGACTTCAACTATTGAATGTCTCGTCGCTTTTTTCTCGGCCTGTGGAGTTATCTTCATGTGGGTGTAGAATACTTATCCAATAGTATGATAAAACGCTGTACCATGATGGAGATGAAACGCTGCTTACTATAATGAAATGAATGCAATGATATCCGCGCGGAAGTGATCGTGAATGCACGTAGCCCCGTTATCCGGTTAAGTACTGGGTATCACGGGTACTAGCCCCAACAGAGGAACTTATGACTTTAAAAGTGCGTACAGTCCTGCTGAGACTTCTTCAAACCCAATTACCCTCCAACTCCTGCTCCCTTATTGTACACTGTTAACATTTTACATGGCTCCGAGGAAGACTGCTGGCTCCAAAGCTGCGGGAAAGCGGAAACGAGTCCAATCCGATGATTCCGACATGTAAGATTTGCAGCTGTATTTGTCTTCCATTATAGCCGTATATTGACACCCTCTCCCAGCGAAGTCCTCGCACCCGTCCCTATCACACCCAGAAAAAAGAACGCCACTTTGAAGGCACTCCCCGCTTCGGAGGGGCCGGTACCTACCACGCTCGCTGAACCCGATTTCTCGTACGTTGCGCTAATACACTATAATTAGTTCTCACTGCTCTGCTGTTGATAGTTCCGAGCTGGATGCCATGCTTCAGGTCGCCGCTGGTCATCAAGATATTAGCGCAGCTCCCCTTACTGTAGTAAACTCCACCAGGCCCCGCCCAGTGTTAGTCGTTTGCGCTCTTCTCCCTGTGCTTACTTCATTTGACCCTGTACAGTCGATCCCGCACGAAAACGGAAAAGGCGAAGCTCCTTGCCGGGCCGGCGTAAGTGTTCTGCTTCCCCTTCGTCACTGAGACGGCTACTGATTCTCTTTAACGACCGCCGGTAGTGCCATCAAAAATTCCGGTACCCCACCTGCCATAGGCGGTATCGACAGCGACGATGATCTCCCTGAGCAGGTGCTGCCTATACTGTGAGTTGTAATGGCATTCTCCCAGTGCTATTGCGTATATCTGATTCACTGCAATGACAATTAATAGACCCAAACGTGCTGCCACGGTTTTTAAGTCTGCCGAAGCACCTACTCCTGCCGGTATTCCGATTGACCAGTGAGTGGATTTAACTGGGCGTAATTCCTAAGTAGAGGTTGACGTGACACATTCACTAGTGGCCTTCAACTGGCGGAGTCTCTCTGCGACGATGTTGTCGATGAGTCAGATGACACTGGACATGCTGGTGGCCAAGTCGAGTACGTGTTTTCTGCCTCACTATCCGCATAAATATTCAATACCAGTCATAGCGGATACAGTTCCGCGGCTTCCATCGAGGATGGTGACACAGTGTCCGTCCGCTCGGACAGTGCTGAAGCGTAGGTGATTGTTCACTTGAACCGCTTTTAAGTCTAATAGCTACGATAATAAGCCCCTATGTCAATCAAAGTACGATCATGCTCGGATCAACGGAGCCAGTCATGGTTAAGGATCTCCAACATCCAAAGTTGTACACGATCTACGACGGGCTTCCGGTTCTGAAGTAGGTTACCCCATTATGTTTCACGTCTACCTCACTTGTCAATTCCTCTTAGCCAGTTTCGCGATGTCGTACTTTTCGGGGGCCGGCCAAACGTTACTGTAGAGCGAGCGGATTTCGGGGTAGTCATTCAAGGTCTGCCGAAACAGAGTGTTTTGTGAGTGTCATATGTCCTGCCCTTCGTGTTTCTATTTACTGGTCTTCGTGGTGCCCAGAATCATCCTATGTGCTTTGACGTTTACGAGATCTGATTTCTTCGTGAATACCGCTCGTGTCAACCCCGACTGCTTGGGTATGGATAGGCACAAGCTCGTTATCGCGAACACTACGACCCCAGCCGTGTGCATCATGGTGGGGACCGTTTCCTTTTGTGAACTGATTCAAGGATCCTACACTAGCGGTTCTTATACCTGCCACCGTATTGGTATTATTCCGTTCGCTCAGGAGATGCGAAGGGATTCCTCTGTTTGGGGAATGAAACTTGGGGGCTGGAATAATATCGTAGGGCCTGTGGAGTCCGGAGGTTTTGCGTTTCATAGCCGGCCCAAGACTTACACTCAACCAGTACAATGTGAGTATGAATATGATGCGCACCACAGTTCCTTGCCTTATTTGGTACTGAAACAGCCCCTCAAACCCCGGAGAAGAAGAAAAGCAAGATGTCGATGATGATCAATATGAACTCACCCTCGGGGTCGCGGACCACCACTCCTGTGAACGGCCGGGGAGTTTACCTGTCATCACGCAGCTTTGAAGATCCCGGTGAGACATCATCCAGCCTCTTTAAAGATGAAATCTAATGCATCGCTCGATAAGTCCCAATTTATGATGGACGTGGGAAAACGACGTCACCATTCAAATTTACTGGCAAGGATTTCGATAGGTTGACCACAATGCCCCTATACAGGAAGGGGCATGAGGATCTACCCAACGATGCAATAGTAGCCGTGGGTTATACGCTGAACACGTACATTAGCCATTACAACGGTGGCTCCTCCGAACACCTCTCTGTTAACGTGCAGTTCGTGATTCTTCTTGCGATCAAGCCGACGTAGATAATAGTTACGATTTACCACATGAATTTCATTGTGATATTTCTTGTCATCGACGTGATCTACTTCGACTTCAATTGTCTGCATGAACGCCCTTCGCTCTCTTCTCACCCATGCCACCCCCTCTCTCGCAAATGGAGAGCTGGGGGTGTGTTCTTTTCGTTTTTGTCTCTCAAGGTGCATATATTCATGCTCCCATACTATACACACGCACGTGTCTACCCCCACTAGCTTTGGAAACTATCACTATCCGCAACAAGTCACTTTCTCTATGCCATATTCACACCGGGAGGTTGTGCCCGGCACACGAAGACAGATTAAGGCTAGCATGTGACTTATATTTCCACAGGACATTGTCGAACCGATTCTTGGGAGTATATTAAAACTCCGACGTCGATATTGATAGTTATTAGTATTCAACAAAGGCCTAACTCAAACTTTCTCTCGAATCAGCAGGGCACTTGTGTTGGCGTTCAGCGGCTGGCGAAATCGCCCAACGAACTCCACGAATGCTACACATTCCTTCAATGGTTATCATGGCATCGGCCCAGGTTCAGCAAAGCATCTTACGAGGACTTGATGAATTTAGGTGCACGCATGCACACACAGGGGAACCCATATACACCACACATAGTCCCTTCCACGAATGGTGTCTTCAACTGTTTCCTGCCTGATGGCAGGAGACTCGATATAACGTGCTCTTTCTCGCTGAACGCGGAGGTCGCGATCTGGCTGGAATGAGAATATATATGCTCGTCCGCAAGAATAGCGCGTCCCTGCGGTAACACGTCTGATTTTTTCTAAGTATTTAATGGGAATCCCACAGATTGTGACGATGTTAATTACACGCAGCAAATGGCTCCAAAAAACAAGAGATCTGGCAGACTACAAATTGATCGGTACACCTCACAGTCGGGAACAGTGCGTTCCGATGTCCAATACTTTTCCACTCCATCTACCCGCGTTCTCATAAAAGGTCAATCCTTCTTGGTAGACGTGCATTGTATAAACGCCTCGATTGTTGAAGAAACCGCGAACAGTCAAATGCTTCGTTCGGTCGTGAGAATGGTGCCATGGACCCCTACGTTGCTCACCGGTGAGTGCTGTGGGTTTGGTATATGAAATTACATACATCACGACCCACTGGACACTCATCGCGGGTGGTCGACGCATACTGGACTGGTGGGTTTCAATAGCCCGCCTAGCCAGCGTTCGTATCTCGTTTCGGGCCGCGTCGGGTTTGAAGGGAAGAAGAGTATATAAACGTGGATAACAATGCATGGTCGAGTTGGAGGTATCGAGTTGAATGTATTGGTTGTTTTGGCGAAGCGACGGTAGGGGTTTAAGATGTGTAAATAGCGCGGGAACACATTGACATCACGACACTTTTGTAAGACAACTCCCGCATTTCACGATCCAACGAGCAATCAACGGCCTGCGTTCGTTCTAACATACATCTCCACGCCTCGCCGCCCCATCATATCTCTTTCACAACCCTCGCAACCCTTTTACTTGGCGTCTCGTCTAGGTTCTCGGAGTCTCAATGAATCGACTGTGCATACGTCTGCCTCTCGTTCCGACGCAAGAACAATGGGCATCCTCATGGAAGTTTGGCATGATAACGGGTTTCGCGCTATAGGGCGCGTCTGTGAGGTGTTACTTAAAGGTAGGTACTCTCCAAAATTCTACTGATATCTGTATGGCTTCCTGTCGTGTTCAGGCTATCAATACCCTCCTCCAGACCGACCACTCCGCCACCTATCACCTTCGATTGACGCGGCATCTGTAAGGCTTCCTGTCGTGTTCGAGCTCACCCGTCTTGTCAACTGCTACTCGCGTCGCTACCCAGGCCCTTTACATGTGTGGACGGGGAAAGAAAGTGCGTCAAATACAATAGTATATTCACACTTCATTAGCATACATACAATACTTCCTAGACAGGCTACAATTCAGTCCCTTTGCCGCCCTTAACCTTGACGTTCTCATATGCTTTCTGCTTCTTCTCCTCAAACGCCTTCTCGCGCTCTTTATACACCCGCTCGCCCTTTTGTATGTTTGATCGCATTTCTCCGCACCCGCGACGCGCACTCCCTCCCCACGGACCAGATCGTTGAGGTGGCCAATGGCGTCCTCGGCACTGCGCACGTTGCCGTGCACAATGACGCTGACGCGGGCAAAGAGATTTTCTGCGCGTGTGCGGGTCTGCATGTACCGGATACGGGTGTCTTCTGCATGCGGATGTCAACAATCCTGTATCAGGACATGGAGCAAAGGGACGCACCAAGAAGTCCCCGGCGATCTCCGGGTACTGTCATTGTACTTTGCATCAGCAATCTTGACCGGCTTGTCGCACTTAAGCTGGGGGTCAGATGCGATAGCCATGATCAACGAGCCAGGAGCGGAGCGGGGAGTCTGACCATGCAGCCCTGAATGTGGATGGGACCTGTGTGTGGTTATCCCTGTGCAACGTAGGTAAATGGAATCATAAAAAGGGGCAAAGGCTAACTGGATGAGTTTCAGCAGCGTGGGATGAGCAATCTGGACTTCGGGCTTGATGACGTTGGTGGCGATGAGCCAGGTGCGGGGGGCAGAGTCGTCCCAGGTGGACCGTGCGTAGGCGGAGGTGTCGTAGTAGTAAGACGCAAGCTCGTAATGTTGGGCTCACGGGCCACTCTTTCTGGGAGAGGGTCAGTGTAGAACAAGGAAGGAAAGGGGTAGCGCACGATGTACTGCCTCGGCCGGTGTCTCCCGCAGCTCTCAACCCCGCCCTTCCCATAACTTCTGTGCAACCCTCATCGCTGATGCCGCTCCAACTTATCTCTTTCACAACCATCGCACCCCTTTGCCTTCGCGTGGGCGGTGTCGCGCATCATAGCGAGTGGCTAGTCACAGGATTTCTGGGTCTGCGGGCGGTCGGGCCTCCAGAAATGAGAGTGGATACCAGGCCTGGGGCAGCGCCGGCACTATTCAATGACCTGAAATCCTCGTCAGGTATGCAGCGTCTAGTGCGAGATGGAGACATTGGCGGGGATGAGCGGGGTCTCCGAGTTCGCTGACGAGATGAGACATGATGGCCTTGAATTTATCGCTGAGCAGGTACTATAGCTGGCCTGAAAAGCAGTAGGTACCACTCAGCGACTCTTGAGAACGCCGTCTCCTGCAGCACAAAGAATATTCGAGGGCGGATCCGTTAGGGGGCGGGTTTGCATGGGGTGTGTGGCCAACGTTAAGCGCTGTGTCAAGTTCGGCAATACTGACTTATCGCCCAGCCGGTGTGAATAATGAGAGCTCAACATTCGAAAATTGGGGGCTGGAGAGTAATGGACGGCTTACCTACGGTTTATCGCGTCCAAAAGCTTCACCCTGATGATGTATGAGTAGCCTCGCTGTTAATTATCATGGTTTGAGTGTGTGAAGCTGGTGAGTAAATTCTAGCTCCAACTGAATTTCATCCCCACGCACGAACACTGCAAGTTATAAGGGCAATCTCTGAAGACACAAATAAATAAATGATAATTAGTATAATATTCGAATGATGGGATGACTGGTACACTATTACAAGAGTCAAGATGGGATCAGTGAAACAAGCTGAGGCAGCCAGCTTTATGCTGATGATGTCGCTATTGCAGGAACACTCACAGGCCTGGTACTCAGTGTCAGTGGGGGTTGGACTCGGGTATGCCGTGCGAAGCAGCGGCCCTCACCCTCAAGTCCCGAAGTAGTGCAGCGTGTCTGGTATGATGAACTCCCGCTTCCCATCACCCAAACGACAAAAGTAGCCTGGTCCTTTGGGCGAACCAGGAGAGGATCGGGATTTTGGTATATGACTTGTCAGCGAGGAACAAAATGTGTTCAGCCAGTTGGACGAAGTGGACCGGGGATCTCGACTGAGTAGATGGACTTTCAACGCTCTGCTTCAATTTGTCATGTCAAAGGCGGACTGAATAGCTAATATGGTTGAGCTTACAATGGTATGGCAACAATACCAAACATCGGGATTATGGCCTCAAAGTTTGAACACTGCTCGTGGGTGCTGGCGACCGGAAAGTTGAAGATCTACAAAGCAAGGTCAAGGAACGCGCATTGGGTGATAAAAGAATTTGTTATCACCTCATGTTGCGGTTTTCGGGTACCAATATGCACCTCGAATAGTCGTACTAATAAACCAGGACTTAATCAGGTACGGGGAGAAGTTTTTCAAACTTAGCGGGGCCTTGAGATTGTGCCCGACTCGGAGACATCGTCCAAGCATCGTCATTTGAAAGGCCTATCCATCCACCGTTTTGATCTTGGGCACTCATGACAGCAACATTCAACTATCGGCTATTGCTCGATTAGACCATGGACGGGGATAGAAACATACCATCCAAAAGAAAGTAGAACTGGAGCAATAATCTTAAGTCCACAATACGCTGCCATACCTGTTCAAGTTGGTCAAGAAAGAGTGCGGTTGGTCATGGTTGGTCGTGCAAACACAGCTCAGTTAGAGTCGCGGCATGCTTTGAAGCCCATAATGTCACAGGGATGTGTTTGAAATGTGGGGATTACTTTGATATTCGAGAAAAATAGGATGTGATAGGAATTTACTGGGAATGTAACCAGAATCCAGACATCCCAAACACATCCTAACAACCTGTAACCTTGGATTTCACGCAGTGCATGGAAGACCTATCTTAAGAGAAAATTTCGTGTACCGCAGCATCGGTCACCTCACGCTGATGACAGCAACCCAGATGTGTCGCCCTCCTTCGTAGTGCACCACTACTTACCCAATGTGACTCTATCTTCTACACTGATAGCCCAAGGTTGGACTGCACTGGGTGCGGGGCATCATACCCATGTGGATATATTATGTAAGTATTTTGATAGTATTCCTAAAGTTACTAAGATACTCCCCTAGGGAGTATCTTATAAGAACTCAATAGACTGTTTAAATATTATGATATATGGTATACTGAGACTATATAGGATATGCTTTTCATATTATACATTATAATACTAAAGTGCTTTTAAAATACTCTCAAGATATAAAAGGTATAGTAGTGAGCCAAATACCTAATATATACCCTGGATATCTTGCTATATATATTGAAATAGTATATCAAGTAAATAGCAAATATTCAATTCATATATCTTATTATAATATTTAGGAACACTTAGCATATAATCAGTTTGGTATATTGACAGTATGCTGCCTTAGGTTAGTTAAGTTTCAACATATTAGCTATATTTCAATAGAAATTTATCAAAATAAAAATAGAAATTCTCATTCATGATATGTGAATAGTATGGAGATGATAATATACAAATGTTATCTCTTACTATCTCAATAATGAGTGTATTAAAATATAAAGAGTACTTAGACAATATATTTTATACTCCCTCAAAGGTATGTTGTTAGTATTTTAAGAGTATTAAGTTGAAAGATAGTAAGAGCTTTATTTGAAGGCTATCATACTTATATTATCCCATATGCATTATATAATAAGAGTATAATATCAAATAAAATCTCATACTTGATAAATATTATATCAGAAATATTGTGATGGTACCATGACCTGATGTCACATAAAAAACTTTCAATATCTCAAATTTAGTATAATGAAAATATTATTTAGTCTATACTATCTGATAAACAATGGTGATAAGCACACAGCGTGCTCATGGGTTCACATCTCACATCTCCTAGTGATATTGGGCACTTCTTTAGGCACTGATAAGTGTGCCGCGCGCTTATGGGTTTGTAGGCCACATCTCACATCAAGATAAGATCAATGTGAGTCACCCAGGATCGACGCGCACACCCACAAGTCCACACAACAGACCGCCATTAGCATCCATAATAACGGCCAGGATCAGCTCGCTGTGCCTCATATACATGATGCAAGGCCTCACACATCAGCAGATTACCCTCACAACTCAGCACATACAGGATTGTGCCTCAACACAGCTCCACGCGCACTCAGTACTTCCCAGCAAGAGACCCTATTGCGCCTTGACCCATGGCGACCGCGACACGTAGCATCACCACTGCGAGAGCCTCCATGAGGCCCAGACACCTCAACAACATGCCCATTAGGTGACCCGAGCAAGATGTGGATGTGCAATCATGCCGGGTTTGTTGCATATTCTCTTATTTTACCTTAGATTACTGAACTCAGGGCATGATCGGCGGCCCATCGCATTGTACATAGACCCTTACATATGCCACGACTTGCGCACAGTATATAGGCCATGTACATACTTCGCTTTCCAGAGAGAAATCCAGTAGTGTTTCTCCCTCAGAGTTCATAGCTCAAGTTCCCAGTCTCAGTATAGACTATCCACGTTCCCTACAGGAGTCACATGTTGCGCTCTTCCATGTTCCTTCTCATCCAAAGCAGTCACGTTGCAATCAAATTGCTTGCGTTCAGTAAAAGAGCCTGCATAGTCCTTGTGTGCCATCTCGCATCGCACCGTGCCCGAAGATTTAAGACTGTGACTTGTATCACGTTCATTCTACACTAAGTGCACAGTTCCTGGACACTCTTGCGTTCATTCACTTCACTCGTTACCACTCTCACATGTTGTATGTGTCGAGATCGCATTCAAAGCAGGTCATCTTGCATCCTTTGAGAACTCTTCACATGTAACTGAATCAAATATGGAAATCAAGTGTGGAATTGGAAATCAAATATGGAAATCAAGTGCAGAATTGGAAATCAAATATGGAAATCAAGTGCAGAATTGGAAATCAAATATGGAAATCAAGTGCAGAATTGGAAATCAAATATGGAAATCAAGTGCAGAATTGGAAATCAAATATGGAAATCAAGTGCAGAATTGAAAATCAAATATGGAAATCACAGAAAATCCAAACCTTGGAAAGTCCACCCAAGCTGTCCGTCCATCTGGCAAGTCCAGTCCAACCAGCCCCAATTACAAGATAGGCAAACAAAAGATCCATTCCGAGCATTTCCTCTTCCCTTCCTCCCTTCCAATATTTGTAACTATTTGACACTTTACATCAGGTAAATAAGAATGCCTGCATGTCCATCAGCTCTGTTGCACTCTCCCACAATACCACCCATAGTTTCACCTAGGTAAGTAACATGCCCATGGCAGCTGGTGCTAACACCTTTCTTGCAGCTGTCCCCCAACATGCCTTGAGTGCTCTCATGTCTCCATCCAGGATCTGCCAGTGCACCACCTGCCAGTATTGTTGTGTGCCCTATCCAGTGTTGTCGCCACTTACAATTGCAGTATTCCTCCATGCCACATTGTGCTTGGTCCTGTTGCACTCCCCTCTGGTCTGTATAGCTGATGGTGAGTTACACCCTCAAAGTTGTCATGCTTGCAGTCTAATGCCCCCCCCTCTCATGTCTCTATTCCCATCCTCAGTGTGATACCCTCCAAGCACTATGTCATGGGTCCAGTGCACTGCTGTAGGCATCATCACACTCACACCCACCACCCCCAATTGGTGTGCATTGCATGTTTGTGAGGTATTCACACAGCAGGAGGGGGGCAGGTGGCTGTTGTCGAGCGGCACCATACAGGCCTATCCAATTTGGTGGTGAGCCATGGCCCAAGCCAAAGCCAAGCCTGGGCCAGCCTGAAGCCATCGCCACAGCTCAAGCCTCAATATTTGTGAGCCTAAGCCCCCCAAAGCTGGGCCTAAGCTGCGGCTTTCAGGCCAAGCTGAGCCGGCACATCTGATCAGACCATTTCAGACCATTTCAGGCTGTAAGTAAATATGTAGTTTTCCTGATGTGTGCATGTTCAGTGGCAGACAGTGTGCGGGGAGTGTCAGGAGTGGTGATGGCAGGGGAGTGTGGAACGTTAAGGTCACGTTTGTGGGCATGTATGTAATGTGCTGGAGGTGGGCATGGTAGAGGTGCATAGCAGGGGGGTAGCGAGGGCTGCCACCTGTTTCTCACAGTGGCAGCTGTTGGGTAAAAGCCCGAAGGCATGATGAGAACCAGGGTGTGGTGCTGAATAATTGAGAATATACATACCAAGTGCCATTGCCTTCCCCAGAGCACCAAGAATTCGGGGGATTAGTCAACGCCAACTGGTTGAACAAATGGAGAATTGTAGGAGCCTGTGAAATGCATCCAACACAGTTGAAACTTGAACACGAGTCACGCACATGGAAGTTTTTTGTCACATGATTGCAATCCGAGTTTTTTTCTAAGTCCCATCTTACATGTGGTAATACCACATTGTGCACACTGCACAGCATCAGACTGAGCACTGGTGGACCAACATGCCAACAGATTGACTTGAGCCCCCTCCATCTCCACCACACTCACCACCTGCAGTGCTACTGTGCCAATCTTGAGGCTCGGACGTCGCAGCCAGGCTCAAGCATTATATCTGGGGTGCATCACCTAACTTTGCAGCCAACCCACTTACGCCAAGCTCGGGATACACAACAGGAGCTTTTTTGTGCCTCTCCACTCTGTATGCTCTCTCTGGCCACTCATCTTGCCCCCACTCACAAGCACTGGGATTCCACTCCTGGAGTTCTCAACAGCGCAAACAAGACAAATGTGTTCTTCTCCAAAGAGTCACTCTCCCCTCCCCATTATATTTAGGTGTTGTTCACTTTCCATATTTGATTTCCAATTCCGCACTTGATTTCTATATCTGATTTCCAATTCCACCTTGATTTCCATATTTGATTTCCAATTCTGCACTTGATTTCTATACCTGATTTCCAATTCCACCTTGATTTCCATATTTGATTTTCAATTCTGCACTTGATTTCCATATTGATTTCCACACTTGATCTCCATATTTGACTTTCAATTCTGTACTTGATTTCCATATTTGATTTCCACACTTGATTTCCAAGGACATCCCAATTATGGAAAATCTGGGCAGTCCATCTGTCTGTCCGGATATTTATGTCAAAATATTCAAGGATTACTGTGCATTATTATTCATTATTGGTTATCTATGATCACACAAGTAACTAATCTATATTACAGTTGGGTGTAACAACAATGAGAGGAGAGCAGGGGGTGGTGGGTGTGAGTGTGATGATGCCTACAGCAGTGCACTGGACCCATGACATAGTGCTTGGAGGGTATCACACTGAGGATGGGAATAGAGACATGAGAGGGGGGGGGCATTAGACTGCAAGCATGACAACTTTGAGGGTGTAACTCACCATCAGCTATACAGACCAGAGGGGAGTGCAACAGGACCAAGCACAATGTGGCATGGAGGAATACTGCAATTGTAAGTGGCGACAACACTGGATAGGGCACACAACAATACTGGCAGGTGGTGCACTGGCAGATCCTGGATGGAGACATGAGAGCACTCAAGGCATGTTGGGGGACAGCTGCAAGAAAGGTGTTAGCACCAGCTGCCATGGGCATGTTACTTACCTAGGTGAAACTATGGTGGTATTGTGGGAGAGTGCAACAGAGCTGATGGACATGCAGGCATTCTTATTTACCTGATGTAAAGTGTCAAATAGTTACAAATATTGGAAGGGAGGAAGGGAAGAGGAAATGCTCGGAATGGATCTTTTGTTTGCCTATCTTGTAATTGGGGCTGGTTGGACTGGACTTGCCAGATGGACGGACAGCTTGGGTGGACTTTCCAAGGTTTGGATTTTCTGTGATTTCCATATTTGATTTTCAATTCTGCACTTGATTTCCATATTTGATTTCCAATTCTGCACTTGATTTCCATATTTGATTTCCAATTCTGCACTTGATTTCCATATTTGATTTCCAATTCTGCACTTGATTTCCATATTTGATTTCCAATTCTGCACTTGATTTCCATATTTGATTTCCAATTCCACACTTGATTTCCATATTTGATTCAGTTACATGTGAAGAGTTCTCAAAGGATGCAAGATGACCTGCTTTGAATGCGATCTCGACACATACAACATGTGAGAGTGGTAACGAGTGAAGTGAATGAACGCAAGAGTGTCCAGGAACTGTGCACTTAGTGTAGAATGAACGTGATACAAGTCACAGTCTTAAATCTTCGGCACGGTGCGATGCGAGATGGCACACAAGGACTATGCAGGCTCTTTTACTGAACGCAAGCAATTTGATTGCAACGTGACTGCTTTGGATGAGAAGGAACATGGAAGAGCGCAACATGTGACTCCTGTAGGGAACGTGGATAGTCTATACTGAGACTGGGAACTTGAGCTATGAACTCTGAGGGAGAAACACTACTGGATTTCTCTCTGGAAAGCGAAGTATGTACATGGCCTATATACTGTGCGCAAGTCGTGGCATATGTAAGGGTCTATGTACAATGCGATGGGCCCGATCATGCCCTGAGTTCAGTAATCTAAGGTAAAATAAGAGAATATGCAACAAACCCGGCATGATTGCACATCCACATCTTGCTCGGGTCACCTAATGGGCATGTTGTTGAGGTGTCTGGGCCTCATGGAGGCTCTCGCAGTGGTGATGCTACGTGTCGCGGTCGCCATGGGTCAAGGCGCAATAGGGTCTCTTGCTGGGAAGTACTGAGTGCGCGTGGAGCTGTGTTGAGGCACAATCCTGTATGTGCTGAGTTGTGAGGGTAATCTGCTGATGTGTGAGGCCTTGCATCATGTATATGAGGCACAGCGAGCTGATCCTGGCCGTTATTATGGATGCTAATGGCGGTCTGTTGTGTGGACTTGTGGGTGTGCGCGTCGATCCTGGGTGACTCACATTGATCTTATCTTGATGTGAGATGTGGCCTACAAACCCATAAGCGCGCGGCACACTTATCAGTGCCTAAAGAAGTGCCCAATATCACTAGGAGATGTGAGATGTGAACCCATGAGCACGCTGTGTGCTTATCACCATTGTTTATCAGATAGTATAGACTAAATAATATTTTCATTATACTAAATTTGAGATATTGAAAGTTTTTTATGTGACATCAGGTCATGGTACCATCACAATATTTCTGATATAATATTTATCAAGTATGAGATTTTATTTGATATTATACTCTTATTATATAATGCATATGGGATAATATAAGTATGATAGCCTTCAAATAAAGCTCTTACTATCTTTCAACTTAATACTCTTAAAATACTAACAACATACCTTTGAGGGAGTATAAAATATATTGTCTAAGTACTCTTTATATTTTAATACACTCATTATTGAGATAGTAAGAGATAACATTTGTATATTATCATCTCCATACTATTCACATATCATGAATGAGAATTTCTATTTTTATTTTGATAAATTTCTATTGAAATATAGCTAATATGTTGAAACTTAACTAACCTAAGGCAGCATACTGTCAATATACCAAACTGATTATATGCTAAGTGTTCCTAAATATTATAATAAGATATATGAATTGAATATTTGCTATTTACTTGATATACTATTTCAATATATATAGCAAGATATCCAGGGTATATATTAGGTATTTGGCTCACTACTATACCTTTTATATCTTGAGAGTATTTTAAAAGCACTTTAGTATTATAATGTATAATATGAAAAGCATATCCTATATAGTCTCAGTATACCATATATCATAATATTTAAACAGTCTATTGAGTTCTTATAAGATACTCCCTAGGGGAGTATCTTAGTAACTTTAGGAATACTATCAAAATACTTACATAATATATCCACATGGGTATGATGCCCCGCACCCAGTGCTGCTGTGGCGCGTTGTCCGATGCCTGGAATGAGCGGAAGGTAAAACCCAAGGCAAAGACAGACATGTACAAATACCCGAGATCGCCGACCTCTTGTTTCGGGATCAACAAATCCAATTCAAACTTTTACCACAGCTACAATTCTCATCCGTTGGAGTCCTGTCATTGAGCGTTAACGCTAAATCCAATGTTGAACATTGAACCTCCCGCGATCATCAAGGTCTGCTCTTATTCCCATCGCGATCCCAGCACGCTCCCAGATGCCACACGACGGTGAATATCCGGTTTCTAGGAGTGGATTCATCGACCCCTACCATCTACAGCCACACACTACCCTTCCGATGCCGTCGGCCGTCGGCTCATCCCGCACGCGCCTATTTTTTTCCCATTCGGTCGAGCCTTACACACCTCCGACGTTGGCTGACACATTGTAAGTGTATTTGCCCGTCATTGTCAGTGGGTCCGCTCCAATCCGCTCTTGCTCTAACCTTATTCTGTGGCGTTACTACATGCACCACCAGCCCTTATTTGGCAGTGCAAACTAAGCGCGGTAGTCGCTCAGGCTCGCAAATTATTCCACACGGAAGGGGGATCAACATTGACCCTTGCGCAGGAACGGTGCCACTCCCCGCATGTGGTGAATTCTACGATGGCGACTTGGTTGTCCACCGTGGCGCGTTCGAGGGTGGGCTCGTTGTGATCTGTAAGTAGCCGCTCAACTCACGATGTGATATCATTGATAACGCCCAGACCTCGCGTTAGTTCTAAAATTACTCTCCAGGAGTAGACTGAAACCGAAACCAAATTAGGGTATAAATCATGGTTGCCTTGCAACCTGAAGGCAGGAACACGAATGACATCGCAGAACAAAGTCGTGATAGACATGGTGATTATGCCTGGGAGGTACGAGTAGATATGTCAAATCTGCACCAGTCAGCAGATCCCCTCACTCGTGCTGCGGCGCGAATTGATTGAGATATTATGCTGCTCTGGATTTCCAACGATCGCCAGTGCACGACACCCTCGATGCTTATACGACATTCCACTGCTTGGCCATAGCCTCGCTGACTGAGAGCGCTCCGTTTCCTGTCCCCTGGGATGGACTGTCTGGATCGACGACCGTGTATATCACCTATTGCAGCAGCTGTTAAACATATGAAACAGTGGACAGTGATTGATGACCTAGATTTCCCCGATGACATCTGACAAGTGTGTGCGTACCACCCCGTATTCAAACCCCCATGGCCATCCCGAAATATCCCCTCTCACCAACAATCCGCTCGGAAAACAGTCATGCTGGAACTAGTATTTAGGGCGTTGATTTATTGCTAAAATGTTTCTCACCCACCATCAAGATATGGCTTTCATCCAACAGATGAAACAACCTTAAGGAACTTCATGATATACAATGGTAATAGTTTTCCGGTCACCCTATTCTAATGAGACTGAAGTTCCCTAGGTGTATACATGGCTCTCTTCTACATATACCGGACTACTCGACGTCGTAATAATCGGCATGTGACTGACTTGCCATATAGTCCAACCCAGATATTGATTTTTGGCCTCATCATTTTATTCATGTGTTTTGACATCACTGCGGACTATATGTCAGTTGTATATTTTCATCCTCGCCCGCAAATCTCAGTCCTCTATTAGGCAACGGCATCTGGCGAGTCTATGGGTGCTATGGGTGCTGTGTGGTTTTATATAGTCATAGCGCCCGTAGGCCGATGGTGTTGCAGTGGCTTTGTGATCTATGTAATGGTTTACGAAAGGTCACGTTGCTACTGTTCATTTTGTAGTGACACCTCACTGTCAGTTCAACTCGGCGTTCTCGAACATGATGTTGCAGCCCACATCGACCTGTACGCTAGACTCTCTTGGAGGTATCCATGTAGCCCCATTATAATGTTGCAGGGGAATTCCAGCTGTGCCTGTTATAATGTGTCTGCATCTCTACCATAGCTAGGGAAAATTATAATGTACACTAGGGATGAATTATAATGATTGAATTATCAGCAGGATTGGTAGTATGCCCGCATTAGTAGCGAACCCTGACCCGCCCATTAGTAATCCGATCAAATCCCAGCATTGCCCAGCCCGCCCTCCAGGGGTCGGGTTTTCCCGCCCCCAGTGGATCTTTGCGCGCAGGGACGCGTTAGAAAGCGTGTACAATGCGCTCAAGAATGCGCTAATCTTCGAGCAATTCCGTGGAGAAGTGGCTAGGATCGAGCGATTTTAAAATAAACATGCATTTGGACCGTTTTTGTTATATAAAATTACTGAACCGGCGGATTCTAGCGGTAAGGGACGCGTTTAAAAGCGATTCTAAATCGCTTTCGATCCGCCCCTGCCTCATCCTATTCCGTGGAGAAATGGCTTCCGCACAAACCACCCATCCCCAGATAACCCCCTTCCTGAGGCAATACACAAACCAATAAGCTCATAAAAGGTTTAGCATGTTTTTTGAGGGTCATGGATTACTTATTCATCTCCGATGGGGCCCACATGAAATTATTCTGGCAGTGGGTAAACCCAGTACCCAAGACTTTCAAGATAATCATAGGCCAGACTAACTCCAAGCTCAAGCCAGATACAGTTTCATCTGACTTTTATAATATATACTCTGCTTACTTCCCAGAAGCAGTAGATGGCTTCATGGGTGCTATATACTAGGTTTTGTATATTTATGTGTGGTATTTAGTAGGGAGGATGATGTTCTGTGGGCAAAATATCCATATGTTATCCCAATAAAATAAGCATATTGGTTTGGGATATGATATTTAATTATGATGGGACCCAAAAGAAGTCTGGGGAATGATGAGATGTCAAAGGAAGTCCAGATGTTGATGGGATAGCAAAAAGAAGCAGCTCAAATAATAATGGTCCCCTAGGACCCCCCTCATTATAATGTGTCCAGCCATGTATGTATTATTATTAGAAGCAATAATTGCCATTTGCTTGCAGTATTCTGAGTGCACATTATAATTCCCCCAAGCTATGACAGACATAGTGGTACATTATAACATGCACAGCTGGAATTTCCCCATGAAATAATAATGAGGCTACAGGGACTGTTGTCTCTTGTTCATCTCCTCATCCTCCAGCTTGGTTAGATCTGATCTCCCGCAGTCAGGCCATCGGTCCATACCAACACTCGATATTCGGTTCCTTCTGGCCTTCCATTTGATAATTGGATGCAATTGGAAGCAAAGAGTGAATGAGTTTTGACGCTATTTCATTTTTGGGCGATGCCGACCTAGATGCTTCCATTCAACATGTAGTAACTAACCTAGGTTACACTGGTGCAGTCAATTAATGTTGTATTGAATCGCCATCCCCCGGCCGAGAACAATTCTGGATTTTAGCAAGATTTCATCTCAGTAGACAAATACAAATACAAAAAACTATAAAGTGCCCCATAGGCTTTCGTACCAATCCCACATTCAGGAAAATCCGAGTAGATATCGTATTCGTGGATGCTGAGATGATATGAGCAGCACTCTGCAGCGCACATGATTCCAGAGTCAACTTGATTTCCTCAGTATACTAATCCAACAGCCCATTGTTGTCATAGATCTTGGCGTCGTAATACCCTGTAAAACGGAAACGGTAGCTAGGAAGGGGGGTTAAGTAACAAGACGGATGAAAAAGTAATGGAGGAGGATGTAATCAACATAGTGGACCCGAGTGGTCATGGTCTATGCTAAAAATATCCTGTTCCATAAAAGCAAGCCAGCCTAAAATCGATTTAGCCAAGGGTCGCTACGGGCGACCATTTGCTAAGAACCCAGGCGAGTCCGCCCCAGGTAACGCGGAAGCGCGGTCTAGACCGTGGCGGCCCATCTATGCCTCAATAAATAACATTTCACAGCATATGAAAGTAAGAGTATACCTTGTTATCGTACGCCTTCCTCTTGGCAAATACCGCGCCGCGGGCTCTGGGGTTATATGAGCAGGGTGATACTGCCAATATAATCACAGAGCCAATTTAATTCCCCCAGCATATACTAACACAACAGCCTATCGTCGTCGCGGATCTTGGTATCGTAATGCCCTGTAAAATTGCAATGGTAGTGATCGCAGGTCAATGCCTAGGGAGCGGGAAAGCGTTAGCGAAAGGCCGAAGCAAAGGAGGAGTCACGCAGATGTGTTTTTTTTGCCAAGTGATGATTCAACACAGCCTGCTCCCAAGGGTGGAAAGCCTTATGGCCTTGATGGACGGGAATGAGTTGGACACCAAAGTCCCACCTAAGGCCTGAGGGAGCAGCTGGACGATACACTTGTTATGAGGTGCATACGACATGATGCAGGCAAACATTACGCGCGAGATGATAAAGTCCTCATATTGCACCAAGCCGCGTGCGCTGTACCACACTGCACGCCCCCTGTGCGGGAGAGATTTAGGTGCTCCTGAAGTCCAGAAGGGTCAAGGGCAGTCGTTGGCGTACGATAAAATGGATCAGCACGAGGCAACATCAGGGCGAGGCAACATACCACGCGACTTGGGTTTGGACTTTGTAATGTATAACCCGAATCTCAGGCTTGAGGGACATGGGCAACTTGGGGTTGAGAGCAGATGTCCCGAGGGACAAACTCGGGGCATGAGGTGATGAAAATTTCAATGTAGCGAGAAGGCGCACAGGCCGCCTTTATATGAGATTAACATGCCGCGTGCATATTCTCGTCCCGACAGGCCCGAAATGAGATGATAAGATGTCAGGTGGCTGGTGTGATGTGTACGAAACGCGAGGAGTCCGAGGCCGAGAGATCGGGATAGGAAATGGAGGGGAAGGGAACAGGGAAGAAGCACAACCGACGGTCCTTGCACCGCATAAGCTCAACACATCGGGAATGACTCGGGGATTGCGAACGCGTCCATGGCCGTTATTTATCTTCTAAGATCTCCGGAGAGCCCGGTTCGACGTTGGCATCGACCCTACCGCATCAGCAAAACACAACAATGCTGTGTACTACTCTATAGTAGTCCGTAGTATATGTCTATTTGTTTATAGTGAACCATAGTGGCCATAGTGGCCGGAGTGATGGTTTGTTTTGCTGATGCGCCTGGCACGTCGAAACCCGTTGGTGCACAAGTCAACGGCCCTATGAAAAAAGAGGGATGAGTACCGAAAAGGGAAGGGAATTACAAACTGCGCAATAATCATATACTAATGCCATTAAAATTTCAAGACCGAAAAGAGTATATCCATCACGAGGGAGACGTTGGGCACGAGTCGGAGCAGGTCTGACGAACATCAAGTGAGCGTGAAAATAAGAAGAATCGCCAAGTTTGTGTGACCCAAGTCACACGGCTATGCCGGGGCCAGCTGAGCTGCTGCCAGCCACGGATGGGTGTCGGGTGAGGCATTCGCGCCCACAAAAAAGTGTTGCTCTCTGTACATTACTCCCCACATTCTCGGCCTCAGCCAATCCAATCGGAAATGAACACCCTCGCGTAGGAGTTACTTGCTTATCATTTCAATAGGTATTACAGGGTTTCCTAAAAACCTTGAGAATGTTGAAAGAAAAAAAATGTGATGTAGCTTCCCAAAAAGGAAAATTGGAAATAAGGTTTGCATGCATACCGCAACTCGCACAGACGTCGACGGCGGCGGACTCGACGCGCCAACACCCACAGCTGAATGGTGACAGAAAATACTCTAATACTTAAAAACGATGCGCTCGAGTAGTCCAAAGATGATACCGAAGGCTTGGTCAGGTATGATTTCATTGCCCCTTGTCTCGAATGCATTTGCATGTGATCGTAGCTACCATGACCGTATAGTAAATTCAAGACTGAGCCCACATCTTGCAGGACTTTACGGAGCACAAAAAAAACAAAACCAGGACCATAGCCTGTGCCAGAGGGAAGTAGGCTGAACGGAAACGCCATACTAATCCCGAGTCGGCCGTCGGGTTGTGATCAAGGCGTCGACAACTCTAGAGGTCCCAAATTACGGTCATAGCTGCCAAATCAATAGAACGAGGTATTACCATGGCAAATCCGTCGAAAACCATTGTCCACCAATAGACTGGCTGTTGAGACACAGAGAGCTCGAGTAGAGTGGATGTCAGATTTTGACTCGCTGGATTCAACCGAGAGACGGAGCATGCCTTCATGCCTGACCTTCAACGTTTCAACCGGGCAATCATTGTCGCGGAATCCGGATATGACGGGGGACTAAGTCAGTAAGCATTAGAGCAGTTGTTGTCACCACATTCATGGTTGTGGGTGTTGTCGCGTCGACGTCTAGAGGGAATCTGCAGGATAGTGCTGTTCCGGTTCGGATTGGTGCGGATCGGTGTCAGGTAATCCGAATCCCAAGCGGTACGTGTTATTAATGGATTCGCAATGTTGTGCAATGTTGTCACTTGAGTCTTCTCTCACGCTTTACCACTGACCTCAGCAGTCTGCTATCCAGGAGCGCAGCGAAGCGAAACACCAGCAAAAAGTCAATTCAACTTGAGAGGCCGAGGAGACCCGAGAACTTAAAGTCTTAAACCCCCCAATATTATGCTTCAGTTGTATTAAAATTTAAATACTACTCAAACTCGCCCAATTCAGAGTCTATAGTATCGTCGTCTATGGTATAATCTTTCTCCTTGGCCACCCACCCAGCTGTAAAGGTGAGACGTTCTTGCTTAAAGAGATGCTTTAGGACTTGAAGCATTTCCATGGTACCGGGCGCGAGACATGATCGCCGCATAGTTGCGGTCTCCTTGCTCGATGAGAAAGAACGCTCACAAGGAACTGAGGAGGCTTGCACAGGAAGAACGTCCATTGCAACCGAAAAGAGAAGAGGAAATTCTTTCTCGTTGACCTAAAACACAAGATGTAAAGTAAGCTTTGATTTCGGAGCATATAACACACATACATCCCAGTAATGAACAAGCGTACTGCCACTTTCAAGGCCTCGCGCAATATACTTTGATAGTTCTTTCTCTGCAATAGCACGATCAAGCAGAACTGCTTGCTTCTCGTTTTCAGCTTCCTCAGCTGGTGACATCATTTGAGGGGTGTCAGTGGGGGTAGTGGTGGACTCCGAGTCAGTGGGCGGGGTTTTGGATGCCGGGGGCCATGCTGTGGTTGGGTTTGGAATACCAGGAAGCGATACCATCCGACGATGGGTTGTGCTCAGTGTTGCTAATTTGTTAAAGCCACGTATTTGATTCTCGGCTGGATTCCCGCCCAAGGTGGGTTCCGTTGTTGAGCGCTGGATTCCAGCCCTATTACCTGTCTGCACTTTGGATTGGCGAGCATGGTGTTGTGCAGTTGCATATGACTGTGCCTTATTCACAAGTGTCGGCGGGATATTATTAGTATCCAAGTTTAACACGAAGTGTAATAGGGCATGTCAACATACCGCGTCTAAAATCCACTCTCTTGTGTTGTGCGCGTCTTGGGATGCCCAGTGTTGGATAATTGGAGTACTGATGCTGGAATGCAGGTCTACAGATCAGAGATCAATCAGATAGCAGGGTTAGGTGACCCTGACACTGTGGTAGTTAACCAGGTAGATACTGTTGTATTCCAGTAGAGAACTACTCTACAGGGATACATGATATATATACTACATAACAGTGGCTGTGTAGCTACTGTATATGTATCGTGAGACTGAGTTAATCATAATGGTGAATGATGATGGCATAATGGTGTGATATGGCGTAATCTGATCAGGTGATATCTCAACACCCAGTGCTGTTGAATCCATTCAAGCTTTACGTTGGGGTTAATTACTAGATATTATCGTGAGCACCTTTTGCTGAGAGCAAGATACCAGGGAATTACTCATAGCAATAGCATAAATCCGACTTTTTCGACCAAGAAGGACATATTCTTGAAGCTTGTGAATGCCCACTCCAATGTAGTGTGCAAGGATCGGAATTTCCTTCTGGAGGTTGAGCCAAGCCGTTATGATCATCTCGTATGCAGGGAGGGCCATCGAAAGCGTCAGAGTCTTTTCAGCTGAGAGCAACTCCTGGGCGGCATGCGGGACGGCTAAGATAGTTTGGATATCATGGAGGGCCTGATATTCGGATGCCGTAAATAATAGATGGTCAATATCGATTTGTTTTGGGAGCCTTAGGAAGGCAGAAACCGCCTAGATTGAATCACGATCAATTACCAATAGATTTCGACTGGAGATGGTGTTAAAAATCTCACTGGATAAAGTTCAATTGCACGACCAATCATCAAATATGTTGATGACCACCGGGTTTCGCAGTCGCACAGTCATTGGACCACCCGCATGGCCCATGACCCATCTGTATTGCCATTTGTAATAACAGTTTTGAGGTCGGAGCGTCGCTGGCCTGACTTCCGGCATGCTGCAACTATCTCGTGCGTTTTACCTACTGGATCCGACTCCAGTGCTATGGTATATTGTTTCATACTCTCTATCTCAGCTATCTCAGCTGTCCCAGGTGGGGAATCGGCAATTAAGTTGGTGATCGGGATTGTAGGATTTTCTTTCAGCTCCTTGAGTATGGTTTGCGTTGCAATGTTGACAACATGAGGGAAGCAGCTGATTATAAATAAGCCCGTGAGGTTGCTTGATGGTACATCTGGCTTAAAATACACACCGGACTCGGTTTCCATCTTCACTGAAGTCGATTCCATCCTGATTCAATAAGTGGACCAGCCGGCGCAAAGTGGTATTGTTGTTCCCAGCGTTATCCAAAGTAAATTGACCAAGCTATAGCCAGCCTGAGTCAGTTTTCACAAGGACGAAATCAAAATGGGCAACATACTTTTTTTAAAATTCCCATACCCTTCCAAATCTCGTATATGATGTCACCAAGGTTGTCCCCATCATGAGCACCCTCAACGACACGGAATGCGAGTAGACGCGAGACCAGACACAGATGGTGATCCTCATTTCGGCTCATGCAGTGACTTGTGATCGCCATAAAGGATGTTAGTTGTGGGTCGCTCCAGATGTCGGCTGTAAATGAGATACGTCCAAGAGCACCCTGGGTGTAACAGCCAAAATTGGAATTAGCTGGTTGGAAGTTGTTACTAGTACTGCCACAAACACTTAGCACTGATTTAAGCTCGTCCTGCTGATTCTCATATGCAGCCGTGATCAATCGGGTGAGCGTCTTGCGGTGAGGGAGGTCTGATTCTACTATGTTGGTGTTCCCATATAGAATTAAATCACGGAATTCCTTCGTATTGACAACATTAAGAGACTAATAGGACTCGGAGGGTTAGCAAGGGCTTGGGTAGTAAGCGCCACCATGAAACTAACCTGATCATCCACAACAACCCATCGTACCAAGCGGTCAAGCCATCCCTCCAGTGTGAAAGGCTCCATGGATGATGTACTATTGCCCTGCTTGTGGCTGATGTCGGTGCCCGCGTGTTTGAGATGAAGCGCCTTTGTCACCGTCATATATATAGTATGGTGCGCTTCCTTCAAATGTGTCCGGATGGTTCCTGTCGCCCCTGAGACGTTCGACCATGTCTTCCACTCACTAGGGGACGGTGAGCCGGGGATCAGTCCGATGTCTGGCCTTTAAGAATGAAAAAGTTAGCCTACCTGCATAGGCGGCACCGTAGCCTTGGGAACATTTTCGGATCTGGTTTCCGACGAAGCAGTGGCTGAATGTCATCGACATCTGGGACTGGGGGAAGATTGTCGTAGGGCTCTGTGTTAGCAGCCAAGGGCTCAAGAAAAAACCAGACATCTGTAGCTGTCTTTTTATCTTGGACTTTGCAATTGAGTGGCGAAGGGGAAGCGATTGGTGGGCCTGTTGAGATATCACCTGATCAGATTGCGCCATATCACACCATTATGCCATCATCATTCACCATTATGATTAACTCAGTCTCACGATACATATACAGTAGCTACACAGCCACTGTTATGTAGTATATATATCATGTATCCCTGTAGAGTAGTTCTCTACTGGAATACAACAGTATCTACCTGGTTAACTACCACAGTGTCAGGGTCACCTAACCCTGCTATCTGATTGATCTCTGATCTGTAGACCTGCATTCCAGCATCGGTACTCCAATTATCCGACAGGGCCAGCCTGAGATACAGGTACCGGTCCGACTTGTACACATGGGCCTACCCCACAAATGGGATCCACCAAGACTGTGGTAGCGGGTGGGAGTGCTGCGCTACTTGACGGCCGCGATTTCTGCTTCTTCGGTGGAATTGTTGAACCCACGGATGGTGCGCCCTTACGCTTGCGTGCCGATTTCGATGGGAGCAGCGCTGAATTTACAGTGTTGGCTGTAGTGTCCGATAAGATAGACGCTGAAGATGGGAACTCATGGGGGTGAGGAGGTAGAATTCCGGGAGTATAATAGCCAGTGTATGACGGTATTGGTGGGAAATTGCCTGAGAATGGGTGTGGTAAATATGGTGGTTGTAAATGCTGGGTGGGCGGTGGACAGAAGCGCGACACTGGACCGCAACGACAATAAACCGGAGATGTGCAATTACATGCCACTGCACTTGGGGTCGCCATGCTCAACTTTCGGGTTGACTTGATCTCACCGGACAGGTAGTAAATACTTGTTCATCGTGGTTCTCATTGAGCTGCTGACACCATTGGCAGAAAAAAAAACAGATGCATTGGTGGGAGCCATTGGCAGGAGGGAGTCCAAGGAAGACATGGATCTCGAGAGGGTTGACAGTGGCAGGTACAAATAATTCACACATTGAAAGCGGAAGACTGAGTCGAGAGTCGAGATTGATGTATTGGTCAGAGCATGCCAACTAGTGGGCGGGAAAACCTGAATGATGTAACCCGAACTGACAACGTTGTTTGACGGTGCGACACCGCACCAAACCGTTGCAACGGGTTGTGTAATCCGTTGCAATATTAATTGCGGGAACGGTGTGAATCCGCACCGTGAGCAGCACTACTGCAGGAGGCATGCAATCAAACCTTATCTTGAATTTTCCTTTTTGGGAAGCTGCGTTACATTTTTTTTCTCTCAACATTCTCAAGGTTTTTAGGAAACCCTGTAACATGTATGTATATGAGTTGTAGTTGGGGGAAGGCTAGGAGGGCGACTATTACCCAACAGTAACACGCCTATTATTTGCGAATCCCTGCCACTGATTCAATGCCGCATCAGCAACGAAACGTGCAACATCCTTCCGCGATACAGTCTACGTGCTGATTGCGGCTCGGACACGCGATAGGCCAGCTTCTCCCTGGCATTCCCGTCTGCTCGGAAGTCGCCACTTCTCAGCAGGGCCGCTCTTATCGCCAGGGCATGGACCACCCGCGTCTTCAATACTGCCCTCGCCTCCAGCTGCACTACTACCTACACCTCCACCCACATCTCCAGCCGCATCGCTAGTATCGCCAAGTGTGGCTCTGCAGGCTAGGGCAATGTTGACGTCGTCCTGATAGGAGTACCGCGTCGCGTCCTTCGACGCGTTGATGAATATTATGATTAGAGTGATGGGCCTTCGCGGATGGCACGTGCGCCTGAAAAGAATAGAAGAGATGAAGCGGAAATAGGTACGCACCATTGCAGTCCAGGATAGCATACTTCTCTGGGGCTCAAGCAACGAGATGGACGAAGCGGCAACGGAGGAGAATGCGATCAACGTAGGGACTTGAATATGTATAACGGCCAATAATAATGCAAATACACACCCTTACGGTCACGACCTATACTAAGTATACCCCCCTCCATAAAAGCAAGCCACTCCAAACGTTTGTTGTCAGAAAAGCGTTGCTACTGGTACTAGCACCCGTCCCACGAGAACACGAGCGAATTTACCCCAGGTCATACAGGAGCCGGCCTAGACCACGGCGACCCATCTATGCCTCGATAAGTAAATTTTTATAACGTGCGAAAGTAAGAGTATACCATGTCATCGTACACCTTCTTTGAGATATCGCGCCCATGGGCTCTGGAATGATATAGACAGCATGCCGCAGCACATATTATCCCAAAGTCAAATTGGTCCCCCCCACTGTAATATCGACCCAATAGCTTATTGTCGTCGCGATCTTGGCTTCGTAATGACCTGTAAAATGACAATGGTAGCAATTACAGGTCCATGTCTAGGGAGGGGGAAGAGTAAGCAAAAGGCCGAAGTAAAGGAGGATTAACGCACTTTTTCTCTTGTTATGTGGGCGATCCAATGTAGCCTGCTCCAAGATGAAATCGTGATAAAATTACCTCTGGCCGTCAAACGATGATCCGGATGCCCCTCCGCACCATTATTCGACGCCAGAAGCAACTTTCTGGGAGCCCTGATGGCTTGGGAGTGACCTCAGCTCCGCTGTACTTGGTATCCGAACCACCATCGAGGGATGCTCACATGTGTCAAATAAACTTGCAAGTTTTGGTTCCAGAGGGCGGAGGGTCTTGTATAGTAGCTTCGGTGGGAAAGGAGTAGCCCGATGACATGGCTGGTACAGGGTGCATATGGTGGTTGGGATTGTGGATGTGAATGCGAGTACATTCGACGCCAGCCCTAGGGGAACTCTAATCCGATGCCTCGGCAGTTCGGCATGCCCATGATGCGCGCGGGCAACTGAACATCATGCACCGGACGACGAAGTCCTCGTACTGTGCGCTACGCCCCCACGGATACCCCCACAGCCGGCTGAGCATGCCAGAACGCAGAGTGCCACGCATGAATGTTGGGCGAGGCAACAAGTGTTGCTCTCTGTAAACTACTCCCCATATTTTCAGCCTCAACCAATCCAATTTGAATGGGCGCGCTCGCGTAGGAGTCATTGGTAAACCACTTCAAGTATTACATGTATGTATACGAGTTGGGGTGATGGGATAATCTGGGGAGACGATTGATATCCAATAGTAACACGCCTGTTTTAAGAAAGCGCGGCAATACACAATCGCCGGTAGGGTAACCAAGCCCAGGGACATGGGTAAGGGTGCGTTTTGCTCGTATGCGGACGCTGGTAAGCGCAGAAATACCATCTGACTACAAGGGACTGGGTTAGACCCACCGCCCCGTGGTCAGGCTACCTACCCGCGCCAACCCTCAATTCGGTTCCCTCCGGTGTGAATGACTTTTGGCGCTATTTCATTCCGAGCGACCTTGACCCGTCCAGTCGACGTACTAACCCAAGTTGCATTGGTGCAGTCGATTGACGCTACATGTAGCCGCTATCCCCCACTAGGAATAGCTGTGGATTCTAGCTCGATAGGCAGGGGCGGATGCACAAAAAACTATAAAAATGCCCCAAAGGCTTCGTACCAATCCCGCATTAAGGAAAGTCCTAATATGAAGCTCACATGTATTCTCATACTCGTCGCTACCCTCTTTGGAATCTTGCTCTCCGTCGTCTATGCTGCTCCAAAAGCAATCGAATCCAATGGTGTAGGCATTGTAAGTGCTAAATTTCATGAATTATGCATAGCGCACCTTTTCAGCACGCGAAAACCTATAGTGGATATACCCCCCACACTATCCCCACTACTATCCCCACCACCACACCAGATCATCCGCGCGAGCTTCGTCCTCATCTTCAATGTTTTCTTCGTCCTCACCCACACCACCTTCACACCCAGCCGCACGTTCTCCAGAACTACCCGTACCTCCACCTACACCCTTAGCGCCGTCCACGCCTCCACCAACTCCCTCCTAATATATGCAAGTGATATTGTCAAGTTTCAGTAAACCGTTTTTTCGTACCTTTCTCGATCATTCGTTAGCCCGTCGCTGTACACCTTACGGCTGCACTTTCCAAGCCTGTCCGTTCCTGTTTTCTCAAGCGCCTGAAATATGTAGTCAATGTTAGTCTGTTTTGGAATAAATAGGATTAGTTCACTCCTCGACTCCTCAGTGGGGGTGGCCCACTAAGTATGACTCGGCCAGGTATGACAGTACCGATGCCGTCCTGGTAGGAGTACTGCACCGCGCCCTTGGACGCGTTGATGAAGGCCTCAAGGAGGTTGGGTGTTGGAGTGGCGAGCCTTCGCGTGTGGCGCATAAACCTGGGGGAAGACACAAGAACGAACGGACGAAGCGGTAACAGAGGAGAAGCTGAGGCGAGACGTGTTCGATGCGGAGGGTGCACTCAGCGGAGACGATGTAGGGGACTCAGATATGTACACACCCCCGCAGTGGCCAAGCATACTCTCATCGATAAATGGAACACGGAAGTAAATTATGAGTGCTCTGATATCTCAGCGTTCAGGAGTGACCCTAATATCCGAGCCACCACTAAAGGAAAAAAGACGGAGGGGGGTCCATATGTGTACAAAATCGCGGGCTTTTCTTCCAGAAGGCAGGGCCTCCGAGTCGGCACGTTGGCGGGAATATGCTGAGAAATAGAACTCCAAGGGAGCAGTTGAATGACATACTCAATATGGTCACCAGTGGCCAGGATGGTGGATGTGAGTGTGCACCTCAATGATGGGAACGCCCGGCAGGCCCTAGCAGAGTTATAATCCTTCGGCAAGTTCGGCACACAAATGAACCTCCTTCCCCTTCATCATGATGCAGGCTTCAGCAGCAGTAATTTAAACTAATACCATTGTGCCTCGGCGTGAGTTACTCCCTCAATTTTCAACCAATCTGTATGAGCGCACTCGTGTACGAGCCACTGGTACATCACTTCAATAGGTATTAAGTAAGTACATGTATATGAGGTGAAGTTGGGAGGACGACTACATAAAAACCTTCTACTCAGACAGGCTCTCTAGATATGGACAGCGTAGGTCGACGGCTGGAGGATCTTCTGGTTGGCAGGAATCAACGCAATCGCTATTGCATGGTAAACATCAGCAAAGCAGGTAATCACACAGGAGTGCTCAGGAGTGACCCATAGTGAATTATAGTGCCATAGTGCCATAGTATAGGTCTATCTTTTTTTAGTGCTAGGGAGTGCAAGCAGCGATCTATGAAGTTCTATGGAACACTATATAGTGCTCCTATTTACCTACTATTAAACTATCCCTAGTATACTCTATTCAAATTTCGTTCGAAAAATGCAGCGGAAAACAATAGTATTGAATGTATTGCTAGCTACTCTAAATCTGCTTGATACGACAGGAGTTGAAATAAAGAGTCGGAAATTTTTGCTACTGTCGCATGTGATACAATCAATCATCTCCGAGTCCAGGGAGCGATAGGGATGAGGGTGGAGGTGGTGTGGCTGCTGGGAGAACAGAATGGTAGGTGATGAGCACCGCTAGGGCATGAAAGAAGGGGCCGCTATACTCAGCTTTGCGAAACATTTTAAATGAGCGCAAGTGGGGCCAATGCAGTGACGGAATAGGGCCCGGAGAATTATAGTCAGTGCCATCAGGAAAAACCTCACCTTCAAATTACTGGTAATTTGCGAGAATTAGTCATAATTATCACAATTTTAGATTATGAACTTTTATTTTAGATTATGGACTTTATTTTACCCCCCCAGAAAATTATCATCACTTTTCGAAAAATTTCGAAAAATTTTGATAATTTTGATAATTTAGCACCCATTATCACTGATTTCTACCTGATTATTGCCTGTTGAAGCCAAATGCTCTCTAAGAGTTCGAAAAGAGGTTTTTGAATGTAATTTCATGTATTGATTATGTATTTGAAGACATGGGTGACTATCTATTAATTCTAGTATGTGCTGGAGGTCAAGAGAGTGTAATGGATATGGCTACTAGAGCAAATAAAGCTATTGAAAGAGAGGAAAAGAGACACCGTAATTGAGCGCGCGACGGGCGACAGGCAAGATGAGATGTAGTGGATATGGCTACCAGAGTAAATAAAGCTATTGAAAGAGAGGAAAAGAGACGCTGTGATTGAGTGCGCGACGGGCGACGGGTGAGACGAGATGTAGTGGAAGGGGCGTCGAAGAGCGCAAACGCACTTGGTGGCTGAGTGCCGTGGGTGGATAGCGGAGATTAGTGAGCTGTAAGGTGCTCTGCTGAGTCGCGGACTCTCGCAGAGAAATAATGACATACCTTGAATGAGGTCGGCGGGTTGTCGTGTTGGGCATTCAAGCAGGCGGCGGGTGGCGAAACATCAGTGGGAAAGGGTGGCAGCACTGGGGGCATGTGACGTGGTGGGTGGACTGGGAGTGGAAGAGGGTGTGGGGTAGGTGTTTGGTGGAGGTGATTTGAGTGCCTTAGCGGTAGACGAAATGCGCCAGGGCGCTGGGAGGTGGAAGCGGGGTGTTACATGCTGAAGCACCCCAGTAAGTTGTGAGCTGGTGGTCAAAAGTAGAAGCACCGCACCGGGGATGTAAAAAGCGAGCGTCGGGCATAGCGAGGGCGGGAGGGCCGCGGTGGTGGCAGCAAAGCGGTGGCAACGGCCACAACCCGTTTCCAATGGCGCCAGCTGCAAGCGTGGGGGGCGGTGAGTACATGCAGTGCTGGGTTTGGGACACACGTACCGGGCGCCACTGTCCTTCCCAGGCAGTGGGCGCTCAAGCGTTTGATATTCAGTGTTGATGGGTCGTGGATTTGCCGGAGAATGGACGTTCCGAACCGGTAGGCCGGTTGAAGTTTGAACACGGGTCACGAGGTGTGTCGTCACATGTTCACATTGGTTTTTTTTTCTAAGTCCCACCTTGTTGCATCACTACACGCCGCATCATGGCCCGACACGCCGACAGATCGATATCCTCATCTCCACTGCACTCACCACTCGCAGTGCCGCTGCACGCCACTCGAGACGAGTTCTCAACAGCGCGAACCACCCCTCCCTGCTCTCCAGCTTGTCTCCCTTTTCGCTTGCGCCGGGTCCTCTCGTCTGTGCCGCCGCTTCTCGCTTGCGCAGCCCCCCGCCCGTCCCGCTGCTCACGCTCTCGCACAACCTGAGTGCTAAGTGCCGGTGAGCTGATTCCCAATAGAATCCCCTCCGGCCGTCACCGCTGTGGCAGCAAAACCCACTCTTCCCCTGCAAGCACCCCATACGCCACGACCGTCACCAGGTGGCGCCGCTTTCATGCATCACCGCGCCCGCCACGACCAGGGAGTACTCACGGACGGAGAGTGCCAAAGAGGACGACGACTTCCAGCCCGCCTCAAGCATAATCGGTAAGCTAACACAAATAATTATTTCTTTGATCTAACTAGTGTTTCAGGCACTACAAGACCATTCTCAAATGGCAATGCCGCCCGCCCCACCTCAATCCCCGGAATCAAGAATCAGCGCGGATAGGACAAGCGCGCTCCTCCCTCCGACCCACTTCCCAACCTCCCCGATCACCTCCCACCAACTGGTGGTGCGCGATGCGATAATCAGTAACTCGCTCACCTCCACGGTGCCCACGCACGCAGGTCCCCCCCTCCCCCTCTCCCACCCACCGCACCCACCCACGCGCGGAATCATATGCCCTCGCCCCCTCCTGCCAGTACCGCCTCTCGCTCGCGCTCACACTTGGATGCAGCGTTCACATACCTGACCCCCGCTTGCCGCACCTGACAGCAAATTATATTCAGGTATGTACTCTGTGCCCTGCCCCTATACATGGCTGACCTCTGCACGCAGCACTTCATCGGTGAGCGCTCCATGTACTCCCCTCGCTTTCATCTAGCCCTAGCCGCCACTCTGAAGCTACTCCCACATACCCAGCCGCCCTCCCTCGCTACCCCTGCCAGCCTCCAAGCGAGACGACGGCATCGTGGCGCCTAGGGACCGCAGAACGACTACATAGGGAACGGGTAGGAGACAATGCCGCGACCCCAAGAGATGCGACAGCATCACGAGATGACAAGAAGACAAAATTGCGAAGGCGGTGACGCCATGGCGCCGAGGGATAGTAAGGAATTGAATCGCGCGCCGCCCGCGTCCGTAGGTCTCATCCCTGCACCCCCGGGTCGCCTCGCATGGCCACCCTCAGCGTTTGAGCCCGCCTAAGCCAAGGTCCAACCACGCGCCCCGCTCCCACGCAGCGCTGAAGGGGAGGGTAGAGCGCGGAGCGGACTGGGGGCCGGAATGCAGTCACCGATGCGCGGTTCTGGTTCCGAGCGCACCACCCAGCGCGCATTGGTAACGGTGCCCGATCTAGGCCACGGAATAGCAGAGAACTTACCGCGCGCTGTGGAACGCGAGACGCTCGTGCCCGCGCTGCGCCATCCACCTGTCCACATGCGACGCTCACGTAAATCTGTTAATAACTAGTACTTTGAATGTACAACTAATGTATCAAAAATTGTGTATAATTATGTGTAAGTTCGAAAATTTATCAAATTTTAGTAGAATTTTATTGAGTCATGACGAAAAGGTTGGGTAGTCGATTTTATGACCGATTATATGTAATTATTTGGTTTTATATGGATTATGACCAGTTTGTTATAATTACCCATAATCAAAATATTAGGTTTTTCCTGATGGCTGGCATAGATGGAGCAAAGCGGCCAGGGAGAAAAATACTCACCACTGCTGCGAGTTTTTCAAGTCACATATAAGCTGCCATGGATCCCAGCAATGGCACCAAGAGGCTAGGAGGGGGTGTTCCATCATGAGTTGAGGGAACGGCCATGCTGGTACAGTTGAGTGGGGCTCGGGAGTGTTGTTGGCGACCTCAAAGGAATTTTTCAAGTATTGAGAGTGTGATTAGGGGCGAACACTGGAGGAACAAATACTCAATGGTATGGTCAGATGAGCTGGGAGGAATGAGAAGCGACAGAATACATGGGTGTTGGAATGAGAGTGGTGCGGGACTTGGGGCAGAATCCAATGTGCGCGCCTATTAGTTCCCATAAACGAAACCTTGCGGAGTCCGCACAGACCATGTATGATGTCATCATATTTTATTCGGAGTTTGAATTGACTTATAGGAGAACATTTGCCCTCCCGCTCATCCTGCACATGGCCCGCAGACCAGTCAAGTCCCCCACACCCAGTCATAATTCGTCCGTCAGCACCTCACAGTGTTCGCGGGCCCCCGACGGCTCGTAGCTTTCTCCCTAACAGGTTATCTCATTAATCCTAGGTAAGTAATGTCTTTTTTTCAATGTTGCAGCTCCAAACGATCACTTCAAGCCCATCGGAATCAACACGTCGCATCTGTGACATGCTGACCACACCTGTAAGGCCCGATGCAACACCCGCCCACTGTCCCTCACCAGCACCCACCACCTTCATCCTCTATCACACACCCGCCCTCGCCCATGCATGCCTTTCATTTGCGCGTCCAGTCCCGATCCCCACTCTTGCCTACATCTCCACCCCTGCCTACATCCCTGGTTTTTCTCACTACCCATTGCTTGTGCCTTGCTCACTCGCTCGCCCCCTTCACTCCATGCCCTCCAATTCATGACGGGTGCTGGTAAGTGGCCATCACCGCTCGCCCTCGTGCCGCCTTGCACCTCGCAACACGTAGCTACCACACCAATTGGTGTGTATGGCATGTTTGCGAGGTATTTGCATGGCAGGAGGGGGGGCAGGTGGCCATCATTGAGCGGCACCGTAAGAAGCCTCCGATTTGACGGTGAGCTGTGGCCCAACCTGAGTTGAGCCTGGGCCAGCCTGAAGCCATTGCCATGGCCCCAATTTTTGCGATCCTAAGCCCCCCAAAGCCGGGCCTAAACTCACCCGCACACTCGTTCCCACCCGTCTGCCCACACGCTCTCGCGCAGACAAGAAAAGTGCTGGCCACCTCGTATACAAGGGAGCGGTTACTAACATAAACCTACTATATCATCCTCGCAGGTTCACGTGGACTATCCCGCGGCTACCTCACCAAACCTCCCCACCCTCGCGTTGTCATTCGTCGCGTCAATTGATGTGTGGAACGACACCGCAAGGCAAAAGGACATGGTGGGGGAACCCACGGCATGTCAATGAACTGCAGGTGGCATCAAAGACACTCGCGGTTAATCCACGCGGCGCGTACCCGTACCTGTCGCGGCTCCTCTGATACTGGAATTTGTAAATCTACTATAATATCTATAAAATACTATAGTCATCTATAAAAATACTACTATATCTATGACCCTCTATGATTCTCTATAGCCTCTATAGTCATCTATAAAAATTACTACTATATCTATGATCCTCTATAACTCTCTATAGCCTCTATGGCAAATATTTGGTTTTGCTGATGAAGCAGCGTATCTTGCCTGTTTGGCCGTTATAACAGATGTTGCCTTTATTATAATCAGAGTCTTAACAACCATTATCACAGGCCATTATACAAGGTCCTTGCTTCAGTGCCCCCACCTGGAGGGTGGGGGAACGACGTTCTGCGTTGCGCTGCGTCGGGGAAGCATGTCACGATTGTATTGAGCGAGAGTTAGACTACTAGTATGTATTGAGTATAGAATTATTTGAACGGGCGGAGAGCGTAGCCACTCCCGAATCCAATGGCGCAGCCCTGGGGGGGAGGGGGGTCCCGTTGGGCCACCCGCGATGGGCGAGTGGGTCCATCTCACTGACGTCGGTGAGATGCCCCTGGGCGCTCATGCGCACCGGAGTCCATATTGCATCATCCTATTGCGCCTTGGCGAGAGAAAGGTCATTTGCGATTGGGGAGATGGATGACTTACAGGGAGAGGTTGATGGGGAATTTTGAGCAATGAGGTAGGGGCGAGGATAGCAGAGGCCAGCGCGCGGCCGGGAGATAGCTCCTCGAGGGGAGGAGAACGGGGAATGTGCCCGGCGGTTCCCGCGCCGGCGAAGACCCTGCCCTTGCCCTCCCTCATGCCTCAGTACGTAAGAGAGCTGAGAGTTTAAATATTTGCTATCTCGTCGTGTACTTACCTTGATGCTCTTCTTTCTTCCTTTCTTTCTCTTCCCTCTTATTCGGCTCTCCCGCCGTCTACCAGCGATACGGTCTATGCTTTCACTTTGTTACAACAAACGGTTCACAAGTAGGCCCTTCAGCTTTTTTTTGATCTGTCACTTGTAGATGCAGGGAACCCTGCTGTGGGGCTCCCTGCATTTATAAGTCGGGTCCTGCCTGGCCTAACGTGAGGCGCGCCCTGTCTACATTCACCCTATTGCAGACACTCGGATCAAGACTAGTATGGACATCTACCAGTCCCAGCGACAAGTGGGCCTTGATTGACCCCGTTGCCCTTGTCATTCCATATATGATATCCCTGGTCGGCCGTATATGTAGTAATTGCACAGAAACTAAACGCACAGGTGGCGTGTATTGCAACGTATGTAACTAGCTACTCGTCTTATTCCACTCCGCCAGTCTGTTGTTGCCCGCGCCTCTGCGCATTCCCCCCAAGTTCTTCGGTAATCTGTTTCGCTGTGCTTTCCCTAGCTTTTATTTGTCATCCCATTGTTGTGATACCTCCTCGACACGGCTTCGCGTTCCGAACCTGCCAGCCTCCTGTTTCTTATATGTCCGAAATAAACCTTAGCTTGTTTTAAGATATTAGAATTGAATCGCTCTACAACTTCCATCTTATCACCTGCCTCAACCTGTTGTCCCATACATATCACGCCCTCAGCGCTTTTTTTCGCCCACCCATCTCCCTTCTGTCAGAACCACCAGTGTCTGGAATAGTCCGGACTCCGGCGCACTATTCGCCGCTATCCTTTCGGACTTCCTCAGACACTCAGACACTCAGAACCTTCGCTCCTTTCTTCTTTCATTCTTTTTTCCCTCGCGAGAATGGGATTTCACTCAGCATTCAGAGAACTCCTCGCACGCTTCCCATTCTCCCAATCATTTTCCTTTTCATCTCATTTCCTCTTTGAAAGAGAATTTCTTTACAACTCCCCCTTTGTTCACTATTTCCGTCTCTCCTCCTGTCCTGCTGATTTAGGCATTGCCCACTTATCTTATCATTATATAAGGGTTTAAATATTTGCGTGTACTTTCCTTGGCGCTCTTCTTCCTTTCCCTCTTTTCCCTCTTATTCAGCTCTCCCGTCGCAGCGATACCGTCTATGCTTTCCATTTTGTTACAAATTACAAAAAAACAGTTCACAAGTAAGCCCTTTTAGCTTTTTTGATCTGTCCTCGTTGCTGGCCGTTCCTTCCCAGTGGCTCCTGGTTCAGGATTGATATGGACATCTACCACTTGACGCTGCGAGAGTCGAGGGACTAGTAGTCCCTCGACTCTCACACATCAAGCGGACCTCAATCGATCCCATCGCCCTCGCCAACGCCGGGAGAAACTGGGGTCTTGTTCTTCTCCTTGTTCTTTACTTTACTTTTCACGCATAACTAACCCTGTCTTGCCTCGTCTCGTATTATCGCACTTATTCTTCCCCCTTGATTCATTAACCCCCCCTTGAATGGTTTTTGTCTGCTATCCCACCCTGTCACCTTGAAACTCCTCCGGCTGGGGGAATTCCCTACAAATCATACCTTTGTTTCGTACTGTTTCACACGTTCGTCATTCCATAACCCTGGTCGGCCGAGCGTGTGGAAGAAACGGCTTCCTGCATAGTTCGTCCTATGCAGGAAGCCATTTGTTCTGACCTACGATGCAAACAGGCATCATATCTTAGGGTAGATATCAGGTATATGTATGTACTACAGTACATATACCTGACATCTTGACCGCGCAGAGCTAAATGCACGGGGGTCGTGTATTGTAAGTTGTAATGTATGTAATTAGCTACTCGCCTTATTCCGCTCTGCCAGGCTGTTGTTACCCACACCTCCACGCATTCCTTCCTAACATATGCGAGTAAGTTTTTCGGTAATCCATTTCGCCGTGCTTTTTCTAGCTGTTATTTGTTGTCCCATTGTTGTAACACCTCCTCGACGTGGCTTCGCTTTTCGAACCTGTCCGCTACTGTTTTCTCGTGTGTCTAAAATATGTAGATAACATTGGCTGGTTTTAAGAGATTAAGATTGAACCGCTCTTCAACTCTTTAATGTGACGGCCCACCGAGCGTGATTCCGCCGGCAAGTACGCACCCCTGCAGTCGCGGTCCGTGCTGAGCGTGTCCTCCTCGTTAAAAGCAAGCCGCTCCAAACGCTTGTTGTCGGAAAAGTGTTGCTACTACTAGCACCAATTCACCGATAACACGACTGAGTTCATCCCAGGCTACACGGAAGCGCGGACCAGACCGCAGTGGCCCATCCATGTCTCAATAGCAAAATTTTATAGCATATGAATGTAAGAGTATACCTTGACATCGTACGCCTTTGCAGATATCGCGCCTGTGGACTCTGGAATTATACGAGCAGCATCCAGGTGCCCATATAATTGCAAAGTCAAATTGACGCCCCCAGTACATAACAACATACCAATCAGACAGTTCATTGTCATCGCGAGCTTGGCTTCGTAATGGCCTGTAAAATAACAATGGTGGCGATTGCAGGTCAATGCCTAACGAGGGTGAAAGAGTAAGCGAAGGGTCGAGGTAAAGGAGGAGTCACACATCAGGAAAAAGGTCAAACCACAGTAGACCCTCCTATTAGATACATAGACACACATAGACATGCACAATTTTTATAGCCGCCATAGACATATGTAGACAAACAGCATGTATATATAGACTGCATAGACCTCCATAGACATACAATACACCAACATAGACATATGTAGACACACCACACATCTATGCAACCTATATAAATTCTGCATATCCTGTGGACTTCATAGACATGTCGGTCCACTATAGAGGCTATGTATACCTATGTAGATGTACCCCCAAGAAAGCCATAGTATGAAATTTATTATATGTGGATAGTATATTCGCACAATCGCACTGAGAACAACTGCCGTGTCTGCGGCGGACACCAGGGCGTGCCACGCAGATACACCACAGTCCGAGACACTCTCAACCCACAAGCCCCAGTTTCGCCTCGCACAATCGTTGCGCGCGTCAACTGATGCGGCTAACAATTTTGCGAGGGTGCGGGGGGAGTGGGTGAGGCAACTCTCATAGACGAGAAGTGAGGTGATAAGCACATACCTACACTATGCACCTCCTGTTTGCAAGGGTGACGGCCAGCACCCGCGTGCGCATGTCGCACATCTAAGACAATGCCGATATCACCAGCTCTTGTTTGCCAGAGAGAAGCGGCCGGACGGCAAGCAGGCAGCGAGACGAGACATAGATGGGCGTGAGGTGCACGCGAGAGGGAGGACATGGGTGTGTGGGCAGGCCCCAGAGGATGCGGCTGCAATGGTGTGAGCTTGCAGGTAGAGGTGCAGGTGGATGGAGCCGTCCATGTGCAGGCGGACAGCGTGAAGGCGTATGGTTAGAGGAGTTTACCTTGTGTTTGCATCATTGTAGTTCGAGGGAGCCGGAGTCGTATCAAATTTGTAGGTAAGCAGACGACATGCGGTGCATATATGAGCAGCTCACCTCAGAGTGAGTCTGAGTGACTCCCGAAAGCTCCCAAAATTTCGCACATCATCCCAGGGTCCACCGTTGTTGAAGCGTAGTTGTTGGCGGTGACAAGAGAGGCCTTATCTTGTTGTGTACTGGAGGGCAGGTCGCGGCGTGCAGGTGAGGGGCCGCGCGAGACAATGAGAGTTGCAGGTGATGTGGACTTGTCAGAATTTCGCTTCACGGCGGCGTGACAACGGGTGACGAACAGTGACATCAACAAACCGTCACTGTTGAATTGTAAAAATTTAACATTTACATTCGCCGACAACTGTTCAACATTCGGTGTCAACGTGGGCGTGATAGGGTCAGGGAATATGTTAAAGGTGCGTTCTCTGCCTCTATTACATTAATCTCATGCTGAAGATTCCAACGCCCCGCCATTGGCCCAGACACAAGTTGGACGCCACTGATAAATGACCTGTGAGTCATCCCCTCTGCGGCTGGAAATGGTGAGACTTTCGATGCTCGCCGGTTCATGATACGCCCAATAACCCATTCAACTGCTGGCACAGTTTCCCGAACGACTGGACAACAGTATCATCGTCGACACAGGCGGGTGTCATGCAGGCAAACAGCGGACATATGGACAACGGAAAATGGTGAGCCTAGTAACAAATAATATTTGAGTCATTGATAACAATCAGTCATCTGAACAGCCGGTCTCCCATGGTGTCTGCCATGCATCATCCCGCCCCACCCCTGCGTGCTGCCTGATATAACACCCGCCCGCCATCCTCACCCACTACTCTCATCCTCCATCACCCACTCACCCTCGCTCGCACACATATTCGTGCTTGCGCTCCTGCTCACATTATCCCAACCTTCGCGGGCATCTCCGCTCTTGCCCATACGTGCATCACACCTTGTTCGCAGTGGATACTGGCAAGCTATCTGTACACTCTAATGACCATAGCCGCCCACCCGCGCGCCACCTCGCACCTCGCAATGTGTAGCTACCACACCAACCGGCGCGCGCGGCACATTCTGAGGTACTCGCACAGCAGGAGGGGGTAGGTGGCCACCGTCAAGCAGAGCCCCAATCTGATGGTGAGTCACAGCCCAAGCCTGAGCCGAGCCCATGCCAAAGTAAGCGGCATGCCTGTGCGCTTTTCGAGCTATTTTTTATCTGTCGCATTGGCCCCCATATATATGCAATATGTATTTAAATATCCTGTTGTATATATTGCCAAATGCCATGAATTTTACTCATTCAAACCTCTCTGATACATCATTGTTGAGAGCAACCAAATTGCCCACCAGAATTACAATATCTACTGGATACTACATAGCTCTATGTAGACTACAGTGTCTACAGGTCTACAGTAATTGCGGATGTCTACAGTGTTTACAATGTCTATGTAAGCATTATGGAGGTCTATGATGGTCTACAGAGGTCTATATAACACATGTGGGTACTACATAAGGGGGTAGATGTCAATAGGTCTATAAGTGCTATCTGGCCTACGTAGATCTACTATAGACTCATGCAATTTTCCTGATGCACCTTTTTTTTCTATATGGTAATCCAACGTGGCCTGCTTAAACAATGTGATAAAATCACCCCCGGCCGTCAAACAATGAATTGGATGGCCATACAGTCCATCAATCGCCGACCACCGGGATGCCCAAGCGCAGATTCCTCTTGAAGTGAATAACCGAATGGTGGGCGTGCTAGCCACTCTATCACTCACTTCGACTTAGCACGATATGCATAAGGATGACTGCGACGGTTGGAATTGCGAACGATGTACATCAGCAAAACACAACAATGCTGTGTACTACTCTATAGTAGTCCGTAGTATATGTCTATTTGTTTATAGTGAACCATAGTGGCCATAGTGGCCGGAGTGATGGTTTGTTTTGCTGATGTATCCGAGCCACTAAAGGGGAAAAAGACGGAGAGGCGTTCATGTTTGTGCATAAAATCACGGGTTTTTCTTCCAGAAGGCGGAGGATCTTGTGGCCTCCGAGACGCACGTGGCAGGAATACATTGAGAACTTGAATTCCAAGGGAGCGGCTGAATAACATGCTCGGTACGACGGCTGGGATTGTGGATGCGAGTGCAATCAATGATGGAACGCCCTGCAGGCCCCAGCGGAATTATAACCCAACCTTCGGCAAGTCCGGCATACGAGCCTCCGACTCTTTCTGGTGCGGGCTTCGGCAACAGTAAATTAACCTCTACCAATACCATTGTGTTCCGCATAGGTTACTCCCTCAATCTTCAACCAATCCACATGGATGCACTCGTGTAGGAGCCACTGGTACATCATTTCAATAGGTATTACATTTATGTATACGAGTTGGGGTGAAGGGGGAAGCTGGGAGGTCGATTAATACCCAATAGTAACACGCTTGTTTTCAAACTCGTGCCACCGATTCAACACCGCGTCAGCAACGAAATGCGCAACATCCTTCCGCGATACAGTCCACGTGCTGATATCGGGCTCGGACACGCGATACGCGGGCTTCCCCCTGGCCTTCGCCTTGTCCGCCCGGCAGTCCCCATCTGTCAACAAGGCCGGCCTTATCACCAAGACGCTGTTCAAGGTTCCAGGTGCAGGCAGGCCCGGCCGCTGGGTCCAATCTCCCGGGCCCATGATCTCCTCTGGGGGCTCTCTGTCCGCTATCTTGTCCCATGCCCACCCCGTGCAGTGCGCGATGATGCGCTCAGCGCCTACTTTGTCTCTGTGAGGGACGTCCAGCATGGCCCCGTAAAGCACCCGCATTGGCAGCGGCATGGCGGCATGTGAGTGGGGCGTCAGGCCCATGGAGGATATGGTGATCATGCGGGGCTGTGGGGAGGTGCGGGGCATCGTGCATAGGGTGTTGAAGAGAGACTCGGTAACCAGATTGCGTGGGTTGATGACGAAGCCCTTGGTCAAGTGGAATTTGGGTATGCCGCCTGTTGAATGGGAATCAGTCAAGGTGTGTGAATGAGGTTAGTGGCGGGTTGGCAACGTACCAACTGTGAATAGGCAGAGATCCACGGCCGCCTCGCGGGCAGCCTCGTCCCAGGCGTGTTGGACATCAGACTGGACGAGAGCATCACCTTTGAGCAGGTGGGCTTTTCCAGATTTTATGTATCGTTGGATAACCTCATCGGCATCAAACACGTTTGGCGAGCGAAGCAAAAATGTCACATTTGCTCCTGCGTCTATGTTTGGTCGTCAGCGTTTGGAGAGTTTGCGATCGTGGAGATACACACCAAGGAATCAAATAGAAGAGAAGTAGCCAATGTTGCGGGAGCCGCCAATGACAAGTATGTTCTGAGACATCGTGGGGGAGAAGGGGAGGGGGTTATGGACAATACCACGAGCTAACAACGAGGCTTATGTATAGCCAAGGGTCCAGGTAAAACCTATGGTATACGGCCGTTCGTGTCCGTAGTACTGCAGCTAGCTGCGGCAGCGTGGCCGCCTAACGTGAACTCTCTCCGTGGTGCGCGGCCATATCGTAACTATACCACGTATTGGCCTGGAAACACTCCAAAAATGATCGGAGTGATCACCTGTCGCAAATTTCTAAATCGGGTCATGACAAGGTCATGACTGCTCGTGACCGGCTTCGGACGGACCTGCCGTCAGGACCGGTCATAACCGAAGAGCAAGTAGCAACAACAGTCCCAACCAAGGGTCAGGACCAAAGTAATGACCAGAGTTGAAACTGAAGTGATGACTGGCCAACCTCGCAAACATAGCAATGATCCAGGAACATTTATTGATGAACTTTGAAATAAATTGTATTGGGCATTGTACATATTGCAAATCTACAGGTATAGAATGTGCCTAATCTAATTCACTCACCTACGGTTGAGTGCAGGCATACCGCAGTGGCTGCAAAGACTGTAACTTACACCCTTCATTTTGCCTCGCAGCATCATGTGCACTAGATGTCATAATGAATGATTTGCGATGCAGTAATGGCAGCGGGGATGAAGTGGATGTGAGCCTTTTCCGACTTCTCGTAAGCAAGAGGAAACGACAAGTGGTAGCAATATGCACATACCATATTGGATACCACCTCAACTTCCCTCATTTGTGAGGAGGTGAGTTGGATAGGCAGTGGGAGCGTGAGGGTGCATTGATATCGTGCGTCAACTAGTGAGGCGGATCGGATGGGCAGCGCGTGGAGATTGGCGAGCGGATTATGCATGGACAACTCAAATCGACATGGTGAAGGTGGTTGTGTAAATGGGCGCCTTGTCGTTAGTTGTTTCCATCTGGGAGGGCACCGCCCGTTGTTGAATATAATGCTTGTCACTGTCATTGTTCGCTGTGCTCATGCGGGGCCTGGGGATTGTCCAGTGTGGGTGAGACTCAGAGGGTTGGTGGCAGAACACAAGTTGACCGTTGAATTTACAAGTTGAACTTACAATGGACGACGTGGCTGCAGTTTCAAGCGGAGTTCAAATCGCCTTAGAAGAATTTTAATTTTTCACCAAGAGTTCAACAGCGGGTTCCGACCAAGGGTCCCAACCCGACGATGACCCAGGGTGGCGACCCACATGATGGGTGCCGACAGGTCGCTCGGTCAGGACCAGGGGGCATGCACCGGAAGAATCCGAGACATCAACTACCCCAGCAACATTACAAATTTTGCCTCCGGGGTCCTCGCGTCCAAATGAATCTGCAGCTCGTCACTTCCTGCAGGCATTTTTTTCTTGGTGGATGATGGAAGGGAATGGTCTAGGATACAATGTGTAGTAGGGATTCTGAGATGAGGCGCTAGATTGGAATGATATAGTAGACTCGTAGAGCTGCTGCCGCTCCTCCTTATTTCACTTCCTTTCCTTTGCTTGACACCTTTTGAACCATAATGCGCCCGAAATATGCATGAAGGAACTGGTTGGAGGGTCCTAGGATATGTGCTCCGTGAAGGTCGCAAAATAGCACAGTTTTGGTTTGGACCTGGATCATTGATGAGCTCAATTCTGCTGCTCGAGCTTAATCAAGGTGGCTTCCATTAGGATTCGGAAAGAGGAATATCAAGGGGGGATGTGATGCATTTTCGGACATACATGGTGAACTACAATAATTCTCAGTTTTAGTATGAGGCAACTGGGACTTGCACCGGGTAGCAAGGCCATGGCAGATAATAGATTATATGGATTTATAAGCATAGATTATCCTTTTAAGGGAAGTCCGAGCTGAGGACCCCGGGACCGGTTTTGCTACCTACCATGGGTAGTTGATGTCTCGGATTTCCCCGGTGCATGCCCCCTGGTCAGGACCCAGTGACAACCCGCCATAACCAAATTAGGACCTGGAGGGTCCAGGTCCTAATCAAGGGCCGGTCGCGACCCGAATTAGAAATTTGCGACACCGTAAGTGGAGTGTGTCGAAAGCTGAAGCATCAGGAAAACGGTCAATGTCTGGAGCGTGTGGTGCCAGACAAGTCAGACCAGCCAGACATCCACACTAATGTCTGGAGCACAAGTATATCCGCGTCGCCACAGACTCGGTTTTTTCCGCTGCCACACCTCGAGTCTGTGGCCAGACTCACCAGGTCTCCATACCACCCACACTCACAATTAATTCCTTTCATCCGTACATTGGCTTCACACGATTAGGTTGCAATCAATTGTTTACTTTTGATGCTATGATACAAAGTAGTACTAGTAGTGCATTACGATATCCAGTCGAGCCCAGCTGCGCAACCATCGCGTCGCATCATAACGCCGTTTCTCCATTGTCATTTGACGACATCACTGCATGGCAGGGGTAAGACATAGGAGGAGCGCGTGGGGCACCGCGATCGGGGGTGGGTGCAGGCATGTGATGCAATATGTGAGGTACAAGCGATCAGGGGAGTGGGGCAAGAGCTCAGCAAAATTTTCTGTGGGTGAGTTTAGTCAAATGTTCAGTGGACGTGAGATAGCATCACTCACCCTGCTTCGCAAATGATGAGTTTTGCGTAACCCTCATATCGCTCCCAGTGACGCGGCTCGTCGTAATTCCATTGTCCTGTCATCCCTGGGTGATGTTGTCGCACAGAAAATGTGGGACGCAAGAGTAGCGGGGCGCTATGGAGGGGGGCGACGTGTAGCCTAGTATAGGTACACAAAACAGTTCGCGGACCGTTCAACCGCGTGTGCGTGCGGATATGTAACTGTTGCATGAGGTGCGGGTGACTGGAAGAGTGGGGCGAGGCCGCAAGGGTTCAGGATGTCGGATGAAAATTTTCTGTGGGTGGAGGTTCAGATGTTCAATATCCAATGTTCATTGGCAGGTGTGGAATAATACCGCTCACCCAAAGCGACGTAAGTAAGACCTCGCGGTTGAAATGTGTTCCATTCAGGCCACCGATCGGCGGCGATGTGGGCTCGTCACTGCGGTTGGGTAGAGGCAGCGTGCAGTGCAATGCGGGCGTGTAAGGTGGACTGTAAACTACCCAAGGGTGAACGTCCAGGTACACAATATGCCGCGCGAGGTGTGATTAATCGGGGAGAGTAGGGTGAGGATGCAAGGGCCCGGAACGCTGGACGAAAAATTTTCTGCGAGTAGATCAGGTATAATCTAACATCCATCGGTGGGTGAGAGATAATGCCACTTACTTGGAGCAGCCTACACAAGGTCCTACAGTCGAGATGCGTTATATCTAGGCTGTCGATGGCGGTATGGGCTTGCGCGTTACATGGATGTAGGTGTTGTCATGCAGCCATGTAAACACAATGATGTGGCTATCATTTTAAGCGGAGTTTGAAGGTACTTGTAACATTTTGATCTATTCCCGCATGCGTTAGCTCATCAATCACCGGTCACCCTCGGCGCTCACCTCCTTGGTGCTACAATCATCGCACCTCCACCGACTTCGTGAAATGCTAATGCCAATGCCAACTCGTCCCAAGGATCAACGTTTCAACCCCCACCCATGCCCACGCGGGCCACTCTGGCAGCACCAACATGCATGCCTCCTGTTGCGTGCGGACACCGACACTGACGCATCCCTATGGACTCTCAGCCGTGCATAGTTCGCATACGTGGTGCTAGTCAAGTGTAGGTGCGGCATGCTCCAGGTGGGGTACCAGCAGATCCAGTCTGGAAGTATAGGCGCCACATTCCATTTCGCATTTTTAGGAAGGTGGTATGAGCCGGGGCAAGTACAAACTTGGGTGCGGTGGGGCGGCGCATTCATATGGGATGGTATGGTACACTCACCCGTGACAGGATGGCGCATTTGCATGCAATGGGATAGCATATTCACACTTGCCACTCGCACGACGGTGCAATCACGTTTGCATACGGCAGGTGACCCCCCCGCATACAATGACCGCTCACTCATGGGCGGGAGAGAACAGTATGGTGATTCGTGGATGGTGTTTATTTTGTTCTATTGTTATATTTCTAGTAAATTCCTGATTCTATTCAAACTTCTTGTGTGACCTGAACTTGTTGAGCCCGACTTGAGCTTGTGGCTCAAGTAACTATTGACTTGTCTGGAAGCCTCTCGGAAGGTGTGTGTCTGGGTGTGTGACAGGTGTGGGGTGCAAAATCTCCAGACACCCCAGATGTATCAGACCCTCCAGACGCTCCACAAATTTTCCGTTTTGCTGATGAGCGCTGAAGGCGAGGCGGGGGCTTGGTGCTGGCATGAACGTGTCGCATCGTCATTTCCACGGCTTGAATGACAGGATCCATATCGCCGGCGGCAAGATGTAACTCAGGTTGCTTGGGATGCGTACGCGGATGATTCACCGGCACCGGCGGCCAACCGGTCAATTATCAGCTCCGTGATGGCTGACTCAGCCTCCACGTTGGTCGATGATTGCCGCTGCTACTTGTGCACCGCCACCCATTCCCAAGGCACATACCATGACACACCCGTCTCCACACGAGACGAGCCACAATCCTGCGCCCCAACTGCGCCAGCATCGCCCACCACGCCAGCAGTAAATTTTAGACGCGTCAAGCACCGTTCTGTTCGGGTAGCTGACGGGGAGGTGTATAGGGAGTGTTGGGATAGGACTGCGCGGCAGATTTGGGCGCGTTCGGCAGCCATACAATCAGCATGTATGGGATACTTAAAATACTACTATGGTCATCGGACTGATGTTCCTCAGCGCTAATTGTTGAGATGCAATACCTTCTGACTATGTGGTTTAACAGCTGACCATCGACACTTCCCCGAGAAATCTCCTCCAACCTAAAACTACCCCACCCAGCCCGCGTGACCATCAAAGATATTGCCCTACTATACGCTGGACGTCTCCGAGTCTATTTAGCATCCAACTCGAATGGCCCACCTCCATCGGGTTGCTAGCCTCTTGCCTCTCTACCTTCTCTGCGGCCCTATCCTTGGAGTCTCAACTCAGGGCTTCCAACCACCGGCGCCGATACCCAACGTTGGAACAGCGACATTCATCAACCAGATCGTGTCCGACTGGGGCCTCCCCAAGGCCCCAGCATGGGGCTCCCAATCGCCAACGCCAATCCTCGATGCTGGAACGGAGACATTCGTCAATCGCATCCTGACCGAGTGGGGCTCCCCCGGGGGTGTCGCCATTGCCGTCGTCCGCAAATCCGGCCAAGGGATTGGCGTGTGGAAGCTCAGGGATACGGCGTGGCGAAGCTGATGCACGAAGGTGGATGAAAAGACCCTCTTCGCGATTGGGTCCAACTCCAAGGTAGCCGAATCGCTATACCGTTGCCGCCGTGATCTCCTGATGAATATGAGCAGCTGTTCAATGTCATTGCTGCGGGATTGTTAATTAACAACGAGACATTGTCCCCCCGTGTGTCCTGGAACTCCCGCATCAGGTCCCTCATTCCGTCCTGGGCACTCATGGACCCCCTCGGGTCCGATCGGAGCACCATCACGACCTCATGAGTCATCGCACCGGTCTCCCGAGGCACGAGCTCAGCTACCGAGCGTCGGACGACACCCAGACCATCGTGCGCCATTCCTCTTCCCCTGGAGAACGGCTCACATAACTATTCCCACGACGCGTAGATCTCCAAGGCCAAATTCCTGCGACCATCCGCCGAATTCCGGGAAGTGTGGCAATACAACAATGTCATGTACATGGTCCTGTCGCATCTCCCCACGGCGCTGCTCCCGTCGAAGATCCCATTCGCGCGATACGTCAAGGCGAATATATTCGACCCCCTGGGGCTGGGTTGGACGACATACTCATTCGATGCTGCGAATGCGACAGGGAATCTCGCGGATGGGATGTCGAGACAGCGCACTCCTGAGGAGATCAGGAGTGATCCCCTTGGTCCCGGCATTCCGAGACCTCTTCCATATTTCTCACCGACCGGGGGCGAGAATGGAAATGGTACGTTGTGATATCCCAGTGTAACAGCAGGCTGACACGAATCTTCAGCTATCTCTGGTGCTGGCGGCATAATCAGCAATGCCATAGACATGGTATCCTCTGTGATCAATGTTAGCTCTTCTCAGTCCCACTAATCGAACCCAGGCCAAATGGCTACAGACGCTCCTGCTTGATGGGATGAATCCGACGAACAACATGTCCGTCATCCCGCCCCAGGTCTTGGGGATGGTGTCAACTGGGATTACAGTACAACACGGCGCTGCGTTCGTTCGTTTTCTAGGAATTGCCACGCGATACTCACGAAGAAAAACTAGACAATTTCCCGAGCTGTCGCCAGTGGTGTATGGGGGAGGGCAAGGTCGCAGTTCATACAGAGGCCACGGTTAAGTCCATCCATGTCGCCCGTTGCTCACGATAGCTGATGTCGCATTCAGAGGTGATCGAACATGACGGAGGAGCCCCCGGTAAGCCCAAGCCTGTATGGCTGTCTTCTACGCTCACAGATGATAGGGTTCCACACGAAGATATTACGGCTACCAAGTGACGGTCTAGGGGTGGCGATCCTCAGCAATGATGACGTCTACGGGAGCATTTTCATCCAAATCATCAAGGGTCACATCCTCGACCGAGCACTCGGACTGACCGAGATTGACTGGGACGCAAGGTTATTCGGGCCCCTTCGTGGCCCTCACTCCCTATTAACCGTCACTGTATTCTGATAGGTTCAAAGCCATCATCCTGGGTTCTATCCCCCCAAACCCCCGCGGCCAGCAAATCCTCCCCTCCCATCGGTCGGGCCCTTCACATCCCTCGCGGGGAGCTACAAAAATCCCGGATATCAGACCATCGAGCTCTGCGTCGTGGCCAATCTTGACTCCAGCAGGACAGGATCCAGCGCGACACAATCATGCAAGGACCTCACCGCCGAAGCGCCCCGCACCCTCCCCGGCGCCGTGGACGCGCGCATACCATCCCTGCTTACGCGCATCGACAGTGTCTGGGCCAGCCATCTCCTCCTCACCCACTGGAGCGACAACGTCTTCAACATCAGCGCCCTGCAAAGCGTCGTACGCCCTCTTTCCCCACTATCCTGTCGTTGTTTTCGTTTAACCCGGCTTTTCCATGCACAGCCGACCGGGAATGCATCGGAGCCATTCTGGATGTACGTAGTTGATGGTCGAGGCGTGGCCGAGTTTGCGAGGGATTCCGTGGGAGGACGGGTGGGGCTCGGGATGAGCGGGATATGGGATGCTGGTTCTAGGGTGCCAGCTTGCAGCCCTGCGGGTAGCACGGTGCGTGAGAGGGCCGAGGTCTGGTTTGACCCAGAGGGGGTATGAGTTTTGGCGTTTGTGGTACTCTTCCAGCGGTGCCGCTGTTGTCCCTATGGTGTCCTCGGTATGGGATTCGTTTACAGTTGCGCGATAGCACCCCACGGACGATAATGTGTTACGTTGCTCAAAATGAGGTCTGGTTTGACTGGAGGGTATGAGTTTTGATGTTTGTGGTGCTCGTGCGTGAATCTCCGGTGGACGCCGATTATACGCCTACATTTGAGCCACCATTTGCGATTGGAATTTGGAAGAGCACACCAATTTTAGCCCTTCTGCTTTATGACCCAACGGATGGATTCATGCGTCTTGCATGTAAGCTATCAATTTTTTTAGTGTGCATTACGCACTGTGAATGTGAGTCATTGTGTCGCCAAAATGCATGATTTCAGGCGCTTTATATTCCAATAAAATTCATATTCCACTCGGATTCACACCTCTTCAACGTGAGGTTTTTCTCCCTGGGTAAGGCGAAATAATTCGGAAGACCTGCCGGCTATGTATGTATATTATAAAAAGTTCACCGATGCCCGTGTTCCCATATACCGTCGTGTCGCAATCGTACGTAAAATAGAGAAATGACGAGAGTATAGTATATACCAACCAAGTTTGTGGGGATTGGAGGCGATTAATGGGGGGATCGTTGACAATCCAAGAACCAGTGGTGGATTAGTGAGAAAAGCTATCCGAGGGGATCAGTGATTCGGATTGATGGAAGAAGGAGAGGGGTGATACAAATAAACGAGCCCGGGGGAATGTAACCATCACCTCCTGGTTCAAACTAAACCACGTCGTCAGCAGCTCTTTTGTAGTTTGAAGCATTATCAAGTTCGGTGATAATACCCCGGAATTGGGCTTCAGCTACGCTCGTGCTTGGGCCGGTGGTCTGAGTGGCGGCTCCTCCTGAGCGGGCAAATCTGAGGGAGCGGGTCCTTTCCGTGGTTTCGTCATACGTGGAACCCATGAGGACCCGGATATTGAGAAGTGTTGGCGTAATTCCCTACACATTCTAGAATCAATATTTCATCCGCCCCCGAGCTCTAGTGGAAAGCCACATACATATATTTGAGTCATTGAGTATGAAATCAGATCAGTTGCCGGGTGCCGGAGGGAGAGCAGAACAACGAAAGCAACTTGGGATGCAAATATAAGGATCCCGGATTCGATCAGCATAGCAGTGACAACGTGGAGAGATCGATGTAAGTTGGAACCCAGGGCAGAACGTGCTTCCCGAGAGGCTAAGAGGATCTTGGTCACAATCAGTGACGTGGTGAGAGCATTGACAACGAGTGAAGTGGAGTATGTCGCGATCCCGTATAGTCTAGCGAGACGGGAGGAGGAATTCAAAAAAAGACCAACTTGCGTGAATCCCCCACCTGAAATATTGGATTGCATAAACGATGGCTGACTGGGTCGAATTCTTATATCCCTTACCAAGAGTTACGAGCGCAAGGAATCCTGGAAGGGCCACAACCGCCCAACGCCTACCCCAGACGATCCAGCAACGGTAAAGCTTCGCCACCTGGTGAGTAATAATTTTGAATTATGGCGTGGGCGTACACAGTACTCACCAAAATCATTTGAGCTAAGTAATCAGCCAAGGCGAATATCACAAAGGAGCCTATGTCAAATTTAAAAGCTGTGTCCGTGTTTTTCACATCCGGTACCTGAATATTATGTTGAGGACGCCTGGGACCCATGAGTGAGTGTGGAACATACGACAAAAAAATAGGCCGTAGGGATGTCAAGACATAAGGAGATAGTGCAGAGGCCAAAGAGCAGCATCTGGGCCAGAGCCAACGGCGCATGAACTGCGCGGTTATCATGACGCCGAAGGATCATGTATAGGATGAAAAGAACAGCGTATGCGCCTAGAGAAATTTTAAGTCTCGCTCAGTATGGTTTCTGAAACTATTACCATATAATATGCCTTCAAAGATAATCCCAAGGATTTCTGCAGCTGAGAGGGCAATAGCCATCTTCAAGGGTGGTGGGTGGGGAGCTCACTCGGAGATGAATCAATGCCCTATATACTAGTCCGGGAGGCACTGACTGATACATAATCATGATGATCATGATCCTGATAGTATGTAACATGTACACAGGCGCCTTCAGAAAAAATTGATCATCATCACAGTAGCACGATGTCGATCTGAAGCCTTCTTTGGTGGTGGCCGCGGCATGGCACTCCACTCTGTGGGAGGGTAAGTATTGTCAGGACCTCCACTATATACAAAAGAGGGAATATGGCAGGCGCTCACCAATGTTGTCGACCGGTACTACGCTGTTGACTGCGAGAAGCACTGGGAGCGCATCAAGGTTGCTGCAGAAGAGCTCGCGGACCAGAAACACAAGTGCCCCCAAGCCGCCTTTGAGATATAAGCATGTCACTTTGGCCGAGGCTATGACTGAATGTTCTATATTTTAGAGCGGAGGATATTAGGTACTCACCGAGAATTTTCCGATTTGCGGTAAAAGCAAGAGGAGGAGTCTGTGTCACTTCGATGCAGATTCGCGCCCACCATGATCCGATTCCTCGATGAAGGTGAAGGTTGTGTTTCGCTCCCACCCTACCTGGCGGGTAATGCCTTATACCTGCTTATAAGTGATCGTTAGACCCACCATGACTTCGAAAAAATCCAGCTCAACAGCGTTTAATTTCGGAGCGTGTACAAACAGCTCTAGTCTACATTTAGTATTGATTTGTGGGGCGTGGTCCCCACTTCGACTGCTGATTAAATGCACCGGCTTGATGTAAATACAGATCTGTGTAAGTGTCCATAAGGTAGAAGTAGAAAACGAGCTTGAAACGAGCCCGAGTAGGGCGCCGATGTGATCGCGCACGTACCCAGGTGTTTGACTGCCCAGTTAGGAATCGGGTGCGTCACAGGTGTTTTACGCAACATTGGGGTGTGCTGAGGTGGAGCTGCGCGGTAAACTTGGGTGGTGTTCGAAGGGATTCATCATTCCGTAGGCGTGTACAGTTTTCAATTCGATTTGCCAGGAGTTCACGGGCTTGGGGTGTTTGGCATCCATGCAACCAGCGTAGATAAATTACTTAAAATACATACCACTATTGTCACCTATACGACTTGAATGATAGGTCCCATGCCGCGGTCATGCTTGGGACGCGTGTGTGATGCGTCGCTGGCATACGCGCCTCTGAGGCCTTGCGAGGCTCGCCGTCTACACCGCTCTATTAGCAAAGATTGCTGAATTAAATGCGCCGGCAACTGACATGGAGGCGTTTCGGGGTGGGGCTGCGCGGTAGACTTGGACTGGTTTGAGTGGTGTTCAAGAAGATACAATAGGCGTTTTCGGCAACCGTGTATAGATCAGTTAAAGCACTACTATGGTCACCGGACTGATATCCATCAGCATCGGAGATAAGCACAATGCACATTGAAGCGCTAATCAATCGCTGAGGCCAGGTGCAGCACCTCCTGACTATGTGGTTCAACAGGTACCCTACCATTCTCGTCGAGATATTCCCAGTGAACGCCTTCTGACCTAATGCTATCCAGACGACCATCAAAAGATAGCCATCGGTGCTGGCTTAGCCTTGCCATTGTGCGCCGGTGGCACGTGCCTAGCTATAAGCCGAACTCCATCGATTTGCCAGCCTCTTGCCTCTCTACTTCCTCCACGAACCGCTTCTTGGAGTCTCAGCCCGGAGCTTCTGATCACCGGCGCTAATCCCCAATGTTAGAACGGAGACATTTGTCAACCAGATCGTGACCGACTGGGACCATCCCAAGGCCTTCGAGCCAGCCTAGGGCTCCCAGCCGCCAACACCAGTCCCCGATGCTGGAATGGGCGTATTCGTCAATCGGATCCTGACAGAGTGGAGCTCCCCCAGTGACGTCGTCATCGTCGTCGTCCGCAAATCCACCCAAGGGGATTGGAGCGTGGAGACTCAAGGATACGGCGTGGCGAAAGCCGATGGCACGAAGGACGGTGGATGAGAAGACCCTCTTCGCGATTGGGTCCAATTCCAAGGTAATGTATTGGCTATATCGTCACCACTGGAGCTGGGCGCTGGCGCGCCCAGCTCCAGCGGCAGCAGCAGCCGAGCCTGCGCGTCACGTGACCGGGCCATTAGGTAGCCACGTCGTGTAGTAGACATCGCCCAATCCTATCTTGTGCGATGCGTCGCTGGCGTGCGCGCCTCTGAGGCCTTGCGAGGCTCGTCGTGTCCACCACCATGATTTCCTGCTGAGTATGAGCAGCTGTTCAATGTTATCGCCACAGGATTGTTAATCAGCAACGATACATTATCCCCCCGGGTGTCCTGGAACTCCCTCATCGGGTCCCTCATTCCGTCCTGGGCACTCATGGACCCCCGCGCATGCGATTGGAGCACCATCAACCTCAATGAGCCACCGCACCGGTCTCCCCAGGCACGAGCTCAGCTACCGACCGTTCGACGACATCCAGATCATCACGCGCCATTCCTCCTTCCCCCCTGGAGAGCGGCTCACACATTCATTCTCACGACGCGTAGATCTCCAAGGCCAAATTCCTGCGACCATCCGCCGAATTCCGGGAGGTGTGGCAATACAACAATGTCATATACATGGTCCTGTCGCATCTCCCCACGGCGCTGCTCCCGTCGAAGATCCCATTCGCGCGATACATCAAGGCGAATATATTCGACCCCCTGGGGCTGAGTTGGACGACATACTCATTCGATGCTGCGAATGCGACAGGGAATCTCGCGGATGGGATGTCGAGACAGCGACTCCTGAGGAGATCAGGAGTCATCCCCTTGGTCCCGGAATTCCAAGACCTCTTCCCTATTTTTCACCAACTGGGGGCGAGGATGGGAATGGTACGTTGTGATATCCCAACGTGACGACAGGCTGACACGGATATCCAGCTATCTCTGGTGCTGGCGGCGTAATAAGAAATGTGAGACATGGTGTTCTCTGTTGCCAGAATTAGCTCCTCCAAGTCTCACTAATCGAGTCTAGGCTAAATGGTTGCAGATTCGTTGCAGATGCTCCTGCTCGATGGGAGGAATCCGACGAATAACGCGTCCATCATCCCGCCCCAGGTTCTGGGGATAGTGTCAGCTGGGATTGCAGTACAACGCGCCGCCGCGTTTGTTCGTTTTCTAGGAATTGCCACGCGATACTCACGAACAGAAACCAGGCAATTTCCCGAACTGTCACCAGTGGTGTATGGGGGAGGGCAAGGTCGCAGTTCATACAGAGGCCACGGTTGGTTCGTCCGTGTCGCCCATTGCTCACGATAGCTGATATCACATTCGGAGATGATCGAACATGACGGAGGAGCCCCCGGTAGACCCAAGTGTATGACTATCTTCTACGCTGACAGATGATAGGGTTCCACACAAAGGTATCTTTGTTGACCCGGCTTTGCCATGCACAGCCGACCGGGAATGCGTCGGAGCTATTCTGGACGTACGTCGCTGATGAGGGGTGTGGCCGAGTTTGCGAGGGATTCCGTGGGAGTACGGGCGGGGCTCGGGATGAGGGAGGTATGGGATGCTGGTTCTGGGGTGCCGGCCTGCAGCCCTGCGGGTGGTGGGGTGCGTGAGAGGGCTGAGGTCTGGTTTGACCCGGAGGGAGTATGAGTTTTGGCGCTTGTGGTGCCTCTTCAGCGGTGCCGCTGTTCTTGGTACGGTACGAAGCAGATTCGTTACAGTTTCGCAATAGCAACCCACGGATGATAATGTGTTACGTTGGTCAAATGGGGTCTGGTTTGATTGGAGGGTATGAGTTTTGATGTTTGTGGCGCTCGTGCGCGAATCTCCGGTGGACACTGGTTCTCCGCCTACTCAGTGGTTAATCCTGGGGCGAGAATCCTTGTTAAATTCCTGGATATTCTATCCTGCTGTTCAAATTACAGTTAACATAGCACGATACTAATTGTGATGCTCGTTACCAGTGCTCCGTCATATCAACTTCGCCTCAGGTATGTTCTAGCCCTCACTCGCTGCCACTGCTGCTGCTGGTACCGCGGTTTCGTCCTCGGCCAGATTGTTTCTAGTGGCGGGCAAGGACATCTTCGACCGACCGAATAGATTATATATGAGGGCCGGGAAGCATTGACTTAGACGTCTGGTGGATCGAGGCCTAAGATCCTGCCAGGCCCCAACACTGTTCGCTATTGATTCGAGCCTGTCTTGTTTTCCTACGGTTTTTCGTGGGTAGGGAGTACGCTTTCGGTTCTGACTAGCATTAGCCTCAATGACACGGATATGGATAAAAATTGAATCGTGGTATGACGAAGATGAAGGACCAGGACTAGCAAAGCACCCGGCCACCCCACACACTACTTTGTACCCACGGGTAAGGCCCTCCTCACACGAAGAATTTTGCTGCTTGATGTCCATTGATTAGGCGTGCACGAGAGGAAGGAGGTCGTCGAGGAAATAACAGTGACGGAGCTGTATACCCAAAGACCTTCACTGTGGATCTCGTCAGTTGTTGTATCCCGAACCCCCACAAATGATGGCACTTACATCTGCGAAATGAAATTGAGAAACGAAGTTGACATGGAATCTCGGTTGAAGTCAGTAGAAGAGAAGAGAGTTACAAGGCACAGCTCCCCGGATCAACTTGAAGGGTCCGCGTCGAGCTTTACTTAAGTTGGTATGGTAGTTTTACCCCACCGCACGCGAGTTTAAAGTTATTTAAAGTTAGAAACATGCATGAACGCTGTTCATTGCAAGTACAATATATAAAGACGTAAGCAATCAAGTAGGGAATGTGGAGTGGGGAGGGGCGATAGTAGTAGTATAAAAGGCATGACAAAAGATAGCTGCAAATGTTGGAGAAGTTGTCGGACATTTGCAGCGTATCTTTTGTCATCAGAAAAACTTGGTACCGCACAAGGCCTGGGACCCACACGATGATTCGACGAGTCCAAGAGGTCTACCTGTATATGGCGGAGAGATAGCATCAGTTACGCGCGAAAGGAAAGTGAAAGGGAATAAGACAAAACCCACTGCGTCGCGCGCGGCGCGAAACAGCCGATTTCGTCTTGCATCAGCAATGAGTAAATAGATGAACGAGAGGGACAGAAAGGGGGTTGAGAAGGGGGAAGGACAAGTGAGCGAGAAAAGAAAAGAGGCGGCATGCGTTGGGGGGAAAGTTGAGGAGCCTGTTATGTGCCAAGTTGAGCTCACGACCTACCTATATATCAAGGCGAGGCGGCGTTAGTTAAATTAAAGAAGAAGAAAGTAACAAGACCCGAGTTTTAGCTAGCACTCAAACAATGCACTCGAATCGCGGCTATCGTGTAAGATAGCAGCCGGGGAAGGTCTTTTTAATCTACTCCTCGAGCCATTAGTATGGAGTCCCGTACCTACGGAACATCATATTGGTGGCTCGAGGTATCGATGGACGTGTGCTCGAAGCTGTGGTCGGTGTAAACGCAGGTGAAGGTGTCAGGTCCGTTGGCGCAACCTACCAACAATGGTGCCCGTGGCCAGGCTGTTTTTGACTACAAGTAGTGGCATTGCTTGTAATCAAAACGGTCTTAGTTCCTTCTTGCCACGAACGTCGAGCTGCTGGGGCTGGCGGATCTCGCCGTCCTTCACCACGCCAAAGGCCTCAGGCCTTTGGCGTAGTAAGGGACAGCTGGGATGTAGACTGCATTTCCCAGGAAGGTGTCCCAGTCAATCTTGTCATCGTAAATCTGGATAAAGGCCTGGTCGTGCGTAAACCACAGGTTTACGCGCGACTGGGCTTTCATCGAGATTTACAGCGGGTCCATCGGGGACGGTGATGGGAGTGAGCAGCCGATGATCAGTACGGGTGAACGAGTGCGGTGACGTACCGCGCGTGGAGCGGATTTGTAACATGAAACCGATGTGTTGTGTAATCTTGATTCTCGGACTTGGTGACTTGATATGTGAGTGAAAAATCTGCGGGGAAGTATCTCTGTAAGATGGGTGGTCCGGAGGTGAGGTTCAAGAGACCCGCAGGCCGTCTTTTAAACGAATCCAAACGAATCCGTGCCACGCGCGTGCTCGTACGCCGGCAGGACCAAGATAACGAGATAAGGAAATAGAGTTTATGGATTGGTGGGGAAGCCAGCCGACGAAGTCCGAAGCAACGGGAATGACTCAGGAGTCGTTATCGCACTCGGCCCCATGGAGAGCCCGAGAGTCGAGAACGTTCGACCCTACCATCCATCCGCCGCGTTGAAAACACCTGATGCGCAGATTGTAAGTCTTACGTTGGAGTCGGCTGATCCGCCGAGACGCGCTGGACAGCGGAAGCACATAGTGGTGGTCTGGATTGCTCAATGCGTACGCGACGTGTCTATATACTGTCTGTAGGTAGGGTCCGGTCAGGTGATCTCCTGGAGTAGGCGCCAAGGCGCCCTACTACAACGTATAGTAAGATTGAGTAATAGAAACAGAAAGGAATTACAAACGAGTGATGGGTCAAAAATTCGAGACCAAAAGGGATAGCCATCACGACACGTCACATATGTGAGGAAAGCGTTGGGCGCGAGCTGAGGCGAGCGTGTCGACGAATTGCAGAGTGAGCGTGAAATCGGGGGAATGACCTATGCATGTGTGTGGCCCAAGCCACGCGGCCACACCAGGTTCATCCCGCGCTCGGTAACCTCATCGTGAAGCTTGTTCAAGTTGATGATGATCCTTGTCGCCCTCTCCATGTCGCGCTGGTTCTCCTGGCGCTTCTCGGTGACCACCGCATCCTCGCCATTGATGAATTTGTCCAGCTTGATGATCACCTCCTTCCACACTGCAACGGAGCGAGCGAGATCACCGATGGCGGCCATCATGGAGTTCAATGTAGCATTCTGGTAACCTATGTTGCCAAGTGCGACGATCTTCCCGTGGAGCTGGCTAGTTTTCTTGCACGACATGCCTGCGTTAGCGTAGGCGGGAGGAGGGCGAGCGATATGAGCAGCGGTGAGAAAGACGGCGCGGTCCGTGACGACCGTGTTGTCCTGCTCACCGCTGCCCACGTTGCTCGCCCTCCTCCCGTGTACGCCAACACAGGCATGTTGTACTGTCATTGCTGAGGCGGAAGTAGAGGGCGCAGGCGCCCTCGTATTGGGGTGTCTTGAGCAGGGAAATGGAGAGGCCGAGCGTGGGCGTGAAAGCCTTGAGGAACTTAGGACTGGGTTGAAGGGGAGGGGTTTGGCCAGAGTGGGTCACCTCCGACTCACAACAGGTGACCTCAATCCTGGGAGTTGGGGGCGAATTACCCAGACGGTGACTAGGAAGCCGGGTCGTTCCGATGGCGAAGGCGAAGACGAGGAAGGGAAGGGGAGGGGAAGGAATAGGAAGCGACTTGATCCCTCAGACATTAGTGAAGATGGTGGAAAAGAAAAGAGGAGGAAAAAGAGGGCTAGGAAGCGGCCCAGGGTCTCGGGCGAAAGCGAGGATGAGGGCGAGGAGAGTATGAGGAGGATGCATCGAAGGAGGAGGAGGACTGGGAGGTGGGCCGGCTATGAAAGGGACAGGAGGACGAAGAGGAGGAGGAGAAAGGCAGGAAGTGGGTCAATTCTTTGGATAATAGCGATGACGACGACAGCGAGGGGGACAAGGGGATGGAGTGCCCTGCGAGCCATAGACAAAAGCCGGAGCTAGAGGCGTGTACGAGTAAGACCGTCCAATGCGGCGGGGATTCCGCGGGAGGGCTCGGGATGAGCGGGGCACGTGGTACCGGCCTGCAGCACCAGGTGAATCTCTGGTGGTACTGTTTGAAAATAGGCAACGGGCTGCTCAAAGTGAAGGTACCCCCGGGGCCGAAGCTGAGTGGCGCGTCATTTCTCTCGAAATGGAAAACATTTTTCGCTGATCATTACAAAAGTGTTAGTGACAAATTGGAACAAACTCAAATCCCACACAGTCCCTCGAAACCAGGGGATGCGTGTAAGGCATATTTCCTCGCCGTCTCTTCTCTGCACCTTTGCGGAGTGAGAATCCGCGTACAAGCCGGGCTACAGGGCCAGTGCTTCCTGGTTGCTGTGCCCTACCAGACTCATTAAAAAAAACGAGCTGAAAAAAAGATATTCTGCGAATGTCGGAGAAGCAGAAAGACGTGATACCGTACAAGAGCCGATCAACAACGAACCGACTCGTCCAGGACCTACACGACGATTTGGCGAGTCTGAGAGATCACCCGGTATATCGCGGAAAGACAGCATCAGTTATATGCGAAAGGAAAGTAAAAGTAATAAGACAAAATCCGCCGCGTTGGCATCGACAGCAAGTAAATAGATGAATGAGGGGGACGGAAAGGGGGAAGGACGAGTGTGATATTAAGTAGCATGTTAAAATGCACAAACCTAGCCGACGACCTGGTAGAGGTAACAGCCAGGGAAGATCTTCTTGATCTGCTCCTCGAGCCACCAGTATGGGGTCCCATAGCTCACGTCTGTCTCGTCGCCCGTGCCGGCGCCACTCGTGAGCAAGGCGACAATACGGCCAGCCCTGTCGAGGATGATGGAGCCCGAATCTCCTGGGGCGGAGAAGGGGCCACGCTTGTTGTCATAGGGCAGGATGGCGGTCTCCATGGACGTGCGTTCAATGCCGTAGTCAGTGTAGACGCGAGTGAATGAGCTAAGTCCGTTGACGCGACCTATGGTGGTGCCCGTGGCCATGCCATTCTTCACTACAAGCAGTGCCTTCTCGCCGTGGATGTCGAGGTGCTGGGGCTGGCGGATCTCGTCGTCGCTCACGACGCCAGAGGCCTGGAGGAGCCCATTGTCCGGGTACTCGTATTCGGCCTGGTCCTCGGGCTGCGGGAACATGAGCCCGCCATAGTCGCCCAGCGAGAGGTTGCCACCTGCGGGATAATAATAGTCAGCCGAAACTGAAGCTGCAGGACGAGATGGAAAACATACCGATGTAAACCTTGTTTCCAAGGAAGGTGTCCCAGTCAATGCTCTCCCTGTAAACCTCGATGAATGCCCAGTCGCGCGTAAACCCATTGGGTCCGTCGGGGACGACGATGGGCTCAACATGGAGGAGGCGGCCGATGATGCGCTGTTCCGGGTTCGTCCTGTGTTTGGTAACCTCGTCATGAAGCTTGTTCAAGTTGCTGACAACCCACATCGCCCTCTCCGTCTTGTACTCGTTCTCCTGGCGCCGTTTGGTGACCGCCGCATCCTCGCCATCGACGAACTCGCCCAGCCTGGCAATCAAATCCTTCCACGCCGCTACAGAGTAAGCGAGGCTGCGGATTGTGGCCATCATGGAGTTTGTAGCATTCCGGTAACCCATGTTGCCAAGTGCAACAATCTCCTCGCGAGGCTGGCTGAATGTGTTGCGCGAGATGCCCGTGTTGTCATACTTGGCAGGAGGGCGAGCGACGTGGGCAGCGGTGAGCAGGACGACACGGTCGTCGTCGTTGCTGAGGCGGAAGTAGAGGGCCCCGGTGCCCTCGTGGTGGGCCATCCTGAGCGGGGCGATGGAGAGGCCGAGCGTGGGCGTGAAAGCCTTGCGGAACTCGGGGATAGGGTCGATGAAGGGTTTGACAGGGAAGAGCTTCGGACCACAAACAGAGTGGGTCACCTCCGACTCGCGAAAAGCGACCTCAATATCCGGGAATCCAGCTATGGTGAGGATGCCCTTGATGGCGTCGGCGGCAACCACTGCATCCTCGAAGTGGAGCGTCTCGGGCTTCACGCCAACCCACATCAGGAGCGGGCAGAATGGCTTCTCCTCCCCAGTGTCGGCGAAGGCGACAGGGTCGATCGAGGTCCACTTGACGCCGCGAGCGTCCAGGGACTGATAGATTTCCGCGCCGATCTCAAGCCAGGAGCCTGCGATCGGGTGGCCGTGGACAGGGCGCGCCTCGCGGATGTAGCTCTGTGCTTGTGGGCCCTTGCGTTCATGCCAGGCAGGTCCGGACTTGAAGATGCAGGGGGCCCTGCTGGGTATACCATAGAAGTCTGTGAACGCGGGTGGATAATGGTCGGTGAGACGGGACGAATTAATAAGTGAGATGGGGGTCGAGATTAGGGGGATGTTCAAGCACGACTCGTAGAACTCCTCATCAAGGTTGAAGGGGTTGGGCGTCACTGAGAAGGAACGGTCAGTAACGAGGACAGATATAAAAAAAGCTAAAGGGCTTACTTGTAGACCATTTGCTGTAGCAAAGTGGAAAGCAGAGACGGTATCGTTTGTAGACGACAAGAGAGCTGAATAGAAAGAAGAGCGTCGAGGTATACACGACGAGATAGCAAATATTCAAACCCCTATATAACGGCTAGCTGATTTAGCGTCTGTGACAACGGCTGTTAAAACTCCGACCATCCCTCTCAGATCTCAGGAGTCAGAGTCATTGACATTTGATCCTCATGCGCAATTGGTTTGTTGTTGTCGTATTTGCCAAATATCACTCACATGAATTTTTGGCTGCACTGTCCTATCACTTTCCTTGCTTTACTCCCATTCTGGTCGGAGACAATCAAAGGTGACATTAGAAATAGCTAAATATGGTCGCGAGGTTGTGATTTGTTAAAATTTTAGTGAGACTGGTGTGGTGAGGGGCCAACCTCAACAAAGACCAAATGACGGCTAACTGCAACCCCTCATTTCCCATTCCTCTAGGCTGTACTATGCCTCTTTAGCCCTCAGCGTCACGGAGAGACAGCATCAGTCATGCGCAAAAGGAAAGTCAAGACGAATCTACCGCGTTGGCATTGACAACGAGTAAACAAATAGACGAGGGAGGCGGAGAGGGGAAGGACGAGCGCGATAATACGAGACGAGCCGCGCCGAGCCGAGCCCGTGACCCACCCCCATATCGAGGAGAGACGGCATTATTTATGCGCAAAAAGTACAGTAAAGAAGAGGAAAAAGCACAAAGCCCGATTATTAGCTAGCATGTAAAAAATGCACGAACCTAGCCGGCGACCTGGTAGAGGTAGCAGCCAGGGAATGTCCTCTTCGTCTGCTCCTCGAGCCACCAGTATGGGGTCCCATACGACACGTCTGTCTCGTCGCCCGTGCCGGCGCCACTTGTGAGCAATGCAACGATACGGCCGGCTCTGTCAAGGATGATGGAACCCGAATCTCCTGGGGCGGAGAAGGCGCCATGCTTGTTGTCATAGGGCAGGATGGCAGTCTCCATGGACGTGCGCTCGATCCCGTTGTCGGCGTAGACACGAGTGAAGGAGTCAAGCCCGTTGATGCGACCTATGGTTGTGCCCGTCGCCATGCCATTCTTCACCACAAGTAGTGCCTTCTCGCCGTGGACGTCAAGGTTCCGGGGCTGGCGGATCTCGTCGTCGCTCACGACGCCAGAGGCCTGGAGGAGCCCATTGTCCGGGTACTCGTAGTCGGCCCGGTCCTCGGGCTGCGGGAACAGGAGCCTGCCGAAGTCAGCCAGTGAGAGATTTCCACCTGCGGGATAACAATGGTCAGCCAAAACTGAAGCTGCGGGACGAGATGGGAAACGCACCGACATAGACCTTGTTCCCAAGAAAGGTGTCCCAGTCAACCTTCTTCTTGTAGATCTCAATGAATGCCCAGTCGCGCGTGAAGCGATTGGGTCCATCGGGGACGACGATGGGCTCAGCGTGGAGGACGCAGCCGATGATGCGCTGGTCTGGGTTTGTCCTGTGTTTTGTAACCTCATCATGAAGCTTGTTTAAGCTGCCGACAATCCACGTCGCCCTCTCCGTCCTACGCTGGTTCTCCTGGCGCTCTTTGGTGACCTCCGCATCCTCACCATCGACGAACTCGCCCAGCATGGTGATCACCCTCTTCCACACCGCGACAGAGCGAGCGAGTTTTCCGATGGCGGCCATCATTGAGTTTGTAGCATCCCGGTAACCCATGTTGCCAAGCGCAACGATCTCCTCGCGGGGATGGCTGGTTGTCTTGCATGGCATGCCCGTGTTGGTACGCATGGGAGGAGGGCGGGCGACATGGGCAGCGGTGAGCAGGACGACGCGGTCGTCATCATTGCTGAGGCGGAAGTAGAGGGCGCCCGTTCCCTCATAGTGGGGCGTCTTGAGCGGGGCGATGGAGAGGCCGAGCGTGGGCGTGAAAGCCTTGCGGAATTCGGGGATAGGGTCGATGAGGGGTTTGAAGGGGAGGAGCTTCGGGCCACCAACAGAGTGGGTCACCTCCGACTCGCGAAACGCCACCTCAATCTCAGGGAATCCGGCGATTCCGAGGATGCCCTTGATGGCGTCGGCGGCAACCATTGCATCCTCGAAATGGAGACTCTCATGCTTCACGCCGATCCACATCAGGAGCGGGCAGAACGGCGTCTTCTCCCCGGCGTTGGCAAAGGCGACAGGGTCTATCGAGGTCCACTTGACGTCGTGAGAGTCAAGGGACCGGTAGATTTCCTCGCCGATCTTGAGCCAGGAGCCTGCAATTGGGTGGCCGTGTACAGGGCGCGCCTCGCGGATGTAGCGCTGTCCATGTGTACCCTCAGGCTTAGGTTCAGGCCAGGCAGGACCCGACTTGAAGACGCAGGGCGCCCCGCTGGGAATTCCGAAGAAGTCTTTAAAAGCTGCCGGGTAGAGGCTGGTGAGACGACTCGGGTTAGTAAATGAGACGGGGGCCGAGATTGAGGAGGTGCTCAGGCATAACGCATAGAATTCTTCATCAAGGTTAAAGGGGTTAGGCACCACTGGGAAGGAACGGTCAGTAACGAGGACAGATATAAAAAAAGCTAAAGGGCTTACTTGTAGACCGTTTGCTGTAATAAAGTGGAAAGCACAGACGATATCGCCGGTGGAGGACAAGAGAGCTGAATAGAAAGAAGAGCGTCAAGGTAAGTGCACGACAGATGGTAGTCTCGTTCCCGACGTTATAGAGCAAGGATCAAAGCGCTATGACATCAGTAGCGGAGTTTAAAGTCGGAGGCAAAAAAATCAGATAATTTGCGCGCATGATCTTGCTCTAGAACGTCTGGTGCAATTGAGCCGTAAGGTGTAGGGGCGGTGACAGCGTGACAAATGAATGAAGGCTCATCCACCAAAAGGACATCTGAGTGATAACGCTACGCTTATCCTATACATGACAAGCACATATTTTAACGCCTCGGACAAGACTTACATTGCTGAGGAATACCAGAGATGCTGCAAATGTGAAAAAATACCAGAAAAAAGTGTGCGAAGATGCGCCTAATAGTTGGGCTATCAGTCTACTCAAACTTGCTCAACCTTGCGCACCAAATTGTCAAAGCAGAATTCTATGACGTTAGCTTATAATTATGAATTGCAATTGGGCGTGGTTGCAACCGGCTGCACTAGAGACTACTGAATGGCCAGAGTGATGTGCGACGATAACGCATTATGCATAACGGTAACTGTCACCGCCCCTACACTCTCCCATCAAATTGCACCAGATGTTAGGGAGAGGATCTCTGCAGACGTTTTGTCCGGTTTTTTTGCCTCCGACTTTAGACTCCGCCGGAACTCTCCCTAACAGCTGGGTACGAGATTAGACAGATGGCAAATATTTAAACCCCTATCATGATATAACGGCTGGCTGATTTAACATCTGTGATAATGGCTGCCGAAACTCCGACCATCTTGCTTATTATGCGCAACTGGTTTGTTGTTGTCGTATTTGCCAAATATCGTTCACATGAATTTTTGGCTGCGCCGTCCTATCACTTTGTTTGACCCCGCTTTACTGCCATTCTGGTCGGAGACAATCGAAGGTCTGTCTAATAACATATTAAAAATAGCTAAATATGGTCACGAGACCGTGATTTGTTGAAATTTTAGTGAGACTGGTGTGAATCACACCAGTCTCACTAAAATTTCAACAAATCTGTGATGAGGTCAATCTCAACAAATACCAAATGACGGCCGACTGCAGCCCCTCATTTCCCATCCCCCCTATGCTGCACTATGCCTCTTTAGCCCTCAGCGCCCTGGGAAAATATCCTAGCCACGATCTCCAGCTCGGCTACTTGACCTTGGCATCCGTTAGCGCCAAGTGGTGTTTTGGTGTTTATGGTGCTCCTGCGTGAATCGAATCTTTAGCGGTGCTGCTATTTGTTACTATCGTGTCCACGGTGCAGTGGGGTTAATCGAGGTAGGTGCGGCTGTCCAAGCATCCATTGTCCTCGTCGGCTGTAAAGTTTTCAAGCCTTGCTGACATCACCATCCTAGAAGAAAAGATTTGCGGCATTCACCAACATCTACGATACTATCACTGTCGGAGTAAATAGTAAATACGACTCAGGGTTTGGATGGCTAGATAAACGGCTAGTGTTCAGACGCAGGAATGTGACTTGGTCAGGAATTTCTGAGCGAGAGGAGCTGTCGACGCGGTAACCCGAGAACGGTGAAAAAGTGCGACAATATATATTGGAGCGATCTGCTAATGAATGCAATCATTGATGATGCATAACGGTCGCGCAATGGCGACCTGTTGAATATGGAATCTCAGACGCTGTCACATATGTACTGAGTCGAGAGAGATATAAACAAAAGAAATAAATAGGGGCGCGGCGTGTTGAACCCGCGCCCGTGACGTGGATGAAACGATAGAGACGAAGTCAAATAGACAAGATGTAATAGTAGTTTAGGCGCACCGGCAAAGCGTGCGCGTAGACTACGGTGCCATATAAGGTATTGGGCGCTGTCACGCGCACGGGTGTTACTCTCAACAGCTACGCTGCTCAAAATATGCAATGGATTACTCAAAGTGAAGGTACCCCGGAAGGCCAGAATTTTCTACGTTTCTTGATGGCGACCGTCGGCTGAAGCCGCGTTACGCGTTATTTCTTTCAAAAGAGGCAATATTTTTTTGCTGGCCGTGAAAGGTCGGAACGAAACCTTGCCCCGCATTGTTCCTCAACACCGGGGGACGTGCATAAGATATTTCCTCGCGGCCTCTTTTCTATACCTCTGCGGGCGAGAATTTGCGTACAAGCTCGGTTGCAGGCTGTTTGCTGTACCCCACAAGGCCACAAAAGAAAAACACGAGTCGGAACTTCGAAGAGGCGATATTGATACAAGCTCTCAGGCCGGCTTTAGCTCAACCAGTCAATTCACGAGGAAGATTCGTCCCCGTTTTATGCGATGGGTACGTACACAGCAAAAGATCACGAAATTCAACCCCAGGAAATTTTGGGCAGAATGTCAGAAATCCCCACGAATTCATCAGATTACCTATCAAACTTCCCCATCCAGAAATTTTACAGTATTTCCTCATTCCTCCAACAATATACATGGAATACGCTTTAGAATATACCGAAAATACACCAGCACTTCTCTTGAGTGGATTATATATTGGAATTCAAAATTTCCGCTCATCGCTCGGGAGTACACAAATAGTCAACGACAAATTACGCTGTACTAATAGGTATAAATGTCTACATTGTATCCCGAGCCTATGGAATATGGCTATCGGAACGGCGCTGACCTCTCCAGCCCAGCCATCCCCCAGCACTCCAACCAAGCGTCCACTCACCCTCGAGGATCGACTCAACCCTCAACTCCCTCCACACCGAACGCGATCTCGTCTCCGCCCAGCTCAAATCCGCACGGCAGGACGCGCGAAAGGCCGATGCCGCCCTGCGCTCTGAGATCGACATCCTCAAACTTGCCTTCGGGGGGAGCGCCGCTTTCGAGCACCACGTCAAGCAGGAGATCCTCGCGCTCCAAGAAGCTTTCGAGCGTGCTCACATCTCTACGTGTGAGGTGGGGGGGATGATCACCGAGGTGGAGGTGGAGGTGTCCGCGATTCACAGGCAGAAGGCTGAGTGGTGAAGGAAGAAGCTGATTGTGTGCGGGAGGAGCGCGACCGTAAGGCAGAAAAGGAGAGGAAGGCGCTCGAGGTTATGAAGCGCGAGCTCGCCGGTCTTAACGAACTCGAGCGGCTCAATGGGAAGAAAGACAAGCCCGAGACAAGTGTGATTCCAGACCTCGAGGAGCAGCTTAGGGAGATCAAGAATGAGATTGAGCGCACGATAGTCGATCCCTTTGCCTACCAGCTCCCTGCTATGCCTCCCGACGACTCCGACGCACTGCCTTACATCCCGGCCCAGTGCACCCGCATCTCCCCTGGCACCATCGGGCGACCCCCTCAGCTCTCCCATCCAGCAACCTACGCACCAGACCAGCTCGAGTGCAGGACCACATCTCCAGCATACTCCCGGCCCACAGTCCTGAATCTCTGGAACCCCAATATGCCCAACTCGTACGAGTGCAGGAGTTGGGTGGCGGACGCTGGTACTGTGATCGCCAATCGCGCGCACTGCTATAGAGGATCGCGGTGCAATATATACATCTGAAATATGAATTTGAGGGTTGGATTGAGTGACGCACGAAATTTCGAATGAGCACTACCCATCGTCCCGCGGGTGCCCTTCCCTGGCAGCCATTGTTGCCCTCCCGCCGCCTGCCCCGTCAATCTCATTACTAAAATATCGGAAGTGATGCGGTGGTACCGAGGAATTGCCTGAGTGAGACTAGTGTGCACACCAGTAGTCGACTATGGTGAAACCGGACGTGCTGCGAAAACTGGCGAGCAGTTAGGCCTGGTGATATCCTGATCTAGAAACTGGGTGAGTACTACTATTCTTGCCACCGGAGACCTGAAAACCTCACTGTTTGCTGCAGCTGCCGTCCGATACATACATATATGCGAGGGCACCGCTGTGCCATCCCCAGGATCTTGCGGACAAGTTAGCTCAATCCAAAGCAGGAAAACGAGATTACCTCTCAAGGGGCAGAACGCCGGTAGGGAACCGCGAGTGGGGAGCCATGGAGCTAACTGCGAGCCGTCGATGGCAGACTCGCGGACGTACATTGTGATAAGTAGGTCGGGACAGAAGTCGGACTTAGTAAATTTTGTCCTTCACCGGTTGATATCCAAGTACTAGTGAAGAAATATGGTATATGTATAACGAGTGGAAATCTGAGAAATGGACACAATACCCCCCAGTGGAAATGTATTTTAGAGTATTTTGGAAGTATTTATGAAAAATCTGAAAAACTATCAAATTACTCAAATCTGAAATTTTACGATCTTATGCTGTGGTAAGTCTCTTTATATTATGGTCAAACATTTGCTAAAATACTTACAAAGATCCGCCACTAAAAAACCAGTCGCTGGGCGATACCGACGCGACGCGATTCCGAGCCCCATACAACCCAGACAATCTCGTCGCCCCATCCCCATCCGTGCAGCTCACGCCCACGCTCACCGTCACTAATTTGCACCCTGCAAAATCTTTTTTCGCGTGCAACCATACTTGCGAGCACACCAATTCCCAATATTCTCGCCGAAGCAAACAGCTACGCGAGTGTCCACTCTGGCCAAGAGGCAGCCTACCGGGATTGCTACGCCACGCAAAGAGGAAAAACTTGCATATGCGTTGCACGGAGGATTGCCCTGCCAACCCTAGGCAAAGGGAGCCTATTCCCGTACGGAGCGTCAACCAGGCAGAGTGGACCAGGTGGGCCCGAGTCCTTTTCGACGAATTGCACGACAAGCTGGACTGGGAGTTGGGCGCGGATCACCCAGGCGTTGATTTCAACCGCCTAGAAAACTGGGTGGCTTCGATACCGGATGATGGCGGCGGCGAAGATGAGGACGGGAAGGGGAGGGGGCCGGATAGGAAGCGGCTTAGTCCCTCAGATGTTAGTGAGGACGGTGGAAAAAACAAGAGGAAGGAAGAGAGGCCTAGGAAGCGGACAAGGGTCTACTCTTCGGACGAAAGCGAGGATGAAGATGAAGAGGGTACAAGGAAGAAGCGTCGGAGGAGAGGGAGGTCTGGGGGATGGGCCGACTACAAAAGAGACAGGAGGACGAAGAGGAGAAAGGCTAGGAGACGGATCAGCTCTCCGGACAGTAGCGATGACGACAATAGCGAGGGTGACAAGGGGAGGGAGTGGGGGAAGGCTAGATGGTGGGATGAAGATGGCAGTGATGACGGGGTCGAGAGAGACGGGAGGAGAGAGAAAGGGAGGGCCAATGCTAGGAAGCGGTTCAGGGAGGATGACTCGAACAGTGAGGATAAGGACGAAGTGGACCGGAGGAAGAGGAGGAAGCGGAAGGTCAAGGAGCGGGTTGGCTCCCCAAGCCACAGCGAAGACAGGAACGATGGAGCGGATGAGGAGAGGAAGGAGAAGCCTCAGCTCCCACACAACGCCCAGCCCCCCTCCTCCGAGATCCCCGATCGACCCAGCACCCTCCCGCCCACCCTTCCACGCACCACTGCAACGCCGCCCCTGCTGCTTTCTCTCGCGCGAGCATTCATTCGTCCCTCCTCCATTTTCTCCTACCTGTTTTCCCCCGCCCGACGTCTCTGACCCGCCTGCACTGCACTCTGACCACCTTGCACTACCTTGATCGGGTGACCCTACAGCCCGTATTTCCTCCGTTGGTGTATTCTGATTTTTTACAAAGTTATCTTGCCCATGGGCATGTCTCAGCAACTTCCGAGTCTCTGGTGAAAAACATGTTATGTGATGATGCAGTAGTACAACTCGTGTATGACAATTCTACGCTATCAAATCGATTATATTGTCTTGCTCTGGAGGTTGTGGGTATCGAAGATACCTTCCAGTGGAGTTTGCTGTCGTAGTCATATAAAATCTTAACATTCGTAGCAATTTCACTCCGAGATAAAAGTTGGTTCGGTCGAGCTTGAAGTTTGGAGGTTGTGTCTATAGGATGTTCGTGACATTGCGCGATTTTACGCATACGCGCACATCTCCCCAAAGCTTATTTATTTCATCCTAGCCGGGGAAACAAGAATGCGATGAAATTCCGAACCTACCTCTCACCCTAGGAGATCCTAAACCGGCCTGCGAGCACCATGAAGCTAACGATGCACTCTCCCGAGCCCTGTCAAAATCTCCCTATCCGCGCAACCTACACTTCCCATCGTGACCACCAACTGGTACCCCACCTTGATTCTGACAGTGTTAGCTTGAACGACACGGAGGTGGATAAGAATTGAGCCATGGTATGACGGAGAGGGGAAGGAAGACTCAGGTCCGTTAGCGTGACCTACGATGGTTCCCGTGGCTAGGCTGTTCTTCACGACAAGTAGTGGCACTACTCGTAATAAAAAACTGCCCGACCGGTAACGGGAACTACCATTGGTCGTGCTAATAGGCTAAGCTCCTTCTCGCCGTGAACGTGCTGGGGCTGGCGGATCTCGATGTCCTTCACCACGCCAAACGCCTAGAAGTGCCTATCGTCCGGGTACTCGTAGCCAGCCTGGCGCTGCGGGAACACGAGCGCGCCAAAGCCAGACGGCGAGAGGTTGCCACATACAGGATAATAATAGTCAGCCAAAACTGAGACTGCGGAACAGATGGGAAACGTACCAACGTAGACCTTGTTTCCCGGGGATTCCTTGGAAACAAGGTGTCCCAGTCAATTTTATCATCGTAGATGGGCTCAGCGGAGGATGCAGCCGATGATGCACTGGTCCAGTGTGGGAGCTCCTTGAAACCGGGGGAACGAGAGTGGTCGGCGACCCACAAGAAAGAAGATCAGTACAAGTGAAAAGGGCGCGGCGACGTACCATGTGCGGAGTGGGTTTGCATTGTTAGATGGGTGATCCGAAGATGGAGTCAAGAGACGCGCAGGCCGCCTTTTAAACAAATACAAACGAAGTCGTGCCGCGCGTGCGCTCGTACTCCTGCAGGTCCAAGATAACGAGATAAGGAAATAGAGTTTGCTGATTGGTGAGGAAGCCAACCGACGAAGTCCGAAGCAACGGGAATGATTCAGGGGTCGTTATCGCGCTCGGGCCCGCGGAGAGCCCAAGACGTCGAGAACTCTCAGTGACCGCCGCATCCCCGCCATCGACGAATTTGCCCAGCCTGGTGATCACCTCATTCCATTCCATACCGTGACGGAGCGAGCGAGGTCGCCGATGGCGGCCATCATGGAGTTTGTAGCATTCTGGTGACCCATGCTGCCAAGTGCGACGATCTCCTCGCGGGGATGGCGGAACTCAGAAATGGAGCCAAGGACAGGGTTGAAGAGGAGGAGTTTCTGGCCACCGACAGAGTACTAGTGGGTCACCTCAGACTCGCGAGAAGCGAGAAGACGGCTAGACTAAGGATACTCTTGATGCCATCAAGGGTATCCTCAGCATAGCAGCCATTGGATTCTCGAAGGAGAGCCCCGCGCTCCACGCCGACCCGCCGAGTGAACCAATGCGCCTGAGCCTCTTTCGTCGAACTGCACGACCAGCTGGGAGGACGGTGGGAAAGACAAGAGGAGGAAAGAGAGGTCTAGGAAGCGGCCCAGAGTCTACTCTTCAGACGAAAGCAAGAGGAGAATATGAGGAAGATGCGCTGAATGAGAGAGAGGTCTGGGAGGTGGGCCGGCTATGAAAGGGACAGGAGGACGAAGAGGAAAAATGGTAGGAAGTGGGTCAACTCTCTCTGGATAGTGGTGATGATGACAAAGGGAGGGATTGTCCTGCAACCCTTAGACGAAGCTGGAGCTAGAGGCATGCACGAGTAAGATCGTCCAAGTCCGCGGGGGCTCGGGATGAGCGGGGTGTGGGATGTCTGCAGTCCCACGTGAGTGGTGCTGTTTGTTCCTGTGGCGTCCTTGGTACAGACGCGTTGGGTTGCTCAAAACAAGCAACGGATTGCTCAAAGTGAAGGTACCCCGGCCGACCGAAGCAGCGTGACGCGTTCTTTCTCTCGAAATGGGTAAATTTTGCTGATCATCCCAGCGTCAGGACGACAAAACTGGGGGACGCGCGTAAGCCATATTTCTTCGCGGTCTCTTTCTGCACCTCTGCGGAGTGACAATCTGCGTACAAGCCGGGCTACAGGGCCAGTGCTTACTTGTTGCCGTGCCCTACAAGACTCGCCGAAAAAAAGCACCGATACGAGCTCTCAGGCCACGCTTGCCAGCGACCTGCCAGTTTAAGAGTAATTAATACTATGGGTAAGTCTTTTTATATTACGGTCGAGCGTTTACTAAAACACTCGCAAAGATCCACCACCACATCAGCCGCTAGTGGATCCCAACGCGACGCGATCCCTGGTGCTTTGCAACCTTGACAATCTCGCCGCCTCATCTCCATCCACCACGCTCACCGCCGCCAAATGGCACCCCGCGAAAGCGTTTACCGCTTGCAACCACACCTGCGAGCACAACTTCCAATGTTCCAACCGACCCAAACAGCTACGCAAGTGTCCACTCTGGCCGAAAATCCGCCGGTGGTCGGTGCTACGCCATTCCAAAAACGCGCGTCTGCACCCGCACTGCACCGAGGATTGCCCTGCCAACCCTAGACGAGAGGGACCTGTGCTTAGACGGAGCGTCAACCAGGCAGAGTGGACCACATGGGCCGAGGTCCTCTTTGACGAAATGCACGATATTCTGGACCGACATTTGGGCAGAAATCATCCGGATATCAACTTTAACCGCCTAGGGGACTGGATGGTCCCGATACCGGACGATGGTGGTGGCGACGGCGCTACGGCTGAGCTTTTGGACGATGACTCGAAGGACAACGGCAGTAAGGATGAGGGTAGAATGGGGACGACTAGGAAGTGGGGTGGGGTCGATGAGAAGAAAGAGGGGAAGAGGATTAAGGAGTGGTTTGAACATTCCTCGTTGGACGTCAGTGAGGATGCAGCTGAGGGGGACGCGATGAGGAAACCAAAGGAAGAAAAAGCGAATAATGGGGGCAGTGGTGGTGCTACGGCTAGGCTTTTCGATGATGAGGGCGGCGCCGGCGAGGACAATGGATGGAAGGGGGGAGGGGTAGGAAGCGGGTCAGCCCCTCAGGCGGTAGTGAGGAAGACAGGAGGGGGAGGAAGAGGAGGGCGCGGACCGACTCTTCGTATGGCCGTGAAAACGGCAAGAGGAGGGGGAGGAAAAGGAAGCAATCCAGGGTCTACTATGCGGACGACAGCGAGGATGAAAATGAAGAGGACTGGAGGAAGAAGCGTCGGACGAGGGGAAAAGCTAGGCAGCGGGCTGACTATGACAGCGATGACGATGACAGCGACGAAGGCGAGAGGAGGGAGAGGAGGAAAGGGGAAGCCAGGAAGCGAATCGGCTCAGGACGTTGTGAGGACAGGGACGAGAGGAGGAAGGAGAGGCCCCGCTTGCACAACGCCCAGCCCCCCTTCTCCCAGATCCGCGACCAACCCAGTGCCCTCCCGCTCGTCCCTCCACGTATTGCTGCAACGCCGCCCCCCTTGCTCGCCCTCGCGCGAGCATTCATCGGCCCCTCCTCCATCTTTTCCTACCTGTTTGCCCCTGCCCGGCATCTCTGACCCACTCGCACTGCACTCTGACCGATTTGCACCATCTTAACCCCACGGCCCGCATTTCCTCCTCCCGTTCGTGTATTCTGATCCTTTACGTTATATTGTCCCCTCTGTGGATACAACGCGCAAGCAGCGTGGCGCGTCCCGAGTCTCCGGTAAATCAACATGTTATGTATGGCATGTACAGTTCGTGTATTACAACTCTACCTTATCGAATCGATGATACAGCATCTCTTACTCTGATCCAGGCGGAGCGGGCTGGGCTTCAGCGAGCCGAGCGCAGGCCCGCAACACGCAGTGATCTACGAATCATTTCGGAGAAAATGTCAGGAGATTCCCGGGAAAGAAGATACTGCTTACGATGCGTTGGAGTAAACCCCACAAGCAATCTTAGCAGCGTGACAGGCACGCAGTACCGTTAACTTGGCTGTCGGGACTACTACTGTCGACGAAATAGGGAGGAACCCATTAGCGACATCCTTCAATTTGTGCTGGCCTTGACCATGTCCACAAAGCCAGCCAAGCCTCCATTGCCCCACGCTAGTCCTTCGCAGGTCCTTAGTGATTTGGATGTGTATCGCGATCCATGATGTGGTATCGATCGACGACGACGACAGGCTCGCATACTCTTCTTTTTCCACCAAATTAAGGAGTCACAATGTCGCGACTTTCGCCGAAGAAGTGAACATAGGCCACCCCCCCCATCGATGAGCCGAGCCAAAAGGGTGTGAGATAGTGTGACATTATGGTGACACGTCGACAACGGGGAATACTATTGTTGACTCGTTCAACCAGCTAGCTCACGAGTAAAATTTGTCCCCGATCTATACTGTGGGTGAGTCGATTTTGTACTACAGCCAGGCGTTTACTGAAATTTGAGATACTACTTACAGGGGCTCACCATCAAAACATCGGCGGCTAGTGGGCACCGACACGACAGAAGTTGTCTCATCTCCAGACTCCAGTGGGGCATTTCTTCGCGGTTTCTTTCTATACCTCTGCGGGCTCTGGGGAGTGAGATTCTACATACAAGTCGGGCTATAGGGCCGGGCTTCCTGATCGCTATACCTCACAAGACCCACCAAAAAAAAACGGGTCGGAACAAGGCAACACCGATACGAGCTCCTAAGCTGCGGTTAGGTCAACCAGCCATTCGTTCCTCTTTGATACCATGAGTAAGTCCATCATATTAGGTCAAACGTTTACTGAAATATTTATAAAGTTCTACCACCAAAACACCGGCCGCTGGCGGATATCGACGTGACACACGACCCTAACAACTTCACCATCCCACCCCCATCCGCGCCGCTCATCACACCCACCACCGCCAAATGGCACCCCGCGAAAGCGTTTACCGCTTGCAGCCACACCTGCGAGCACAACTTCCAACCTACTTGTCGAGGCAAACAGCTACGCGAGTGTCCACTCTGGCCAAAAATCCACCGGTGGTCGGTGCTACGCCATTCCAGAAACGAGCGCCTGCACCCACACTGCACCGAGGATTGTCCCGCCCACCTTGGACAAAAGGAACCCATTTTTATACGGAGCGTTAACCAGGCCGAGTGGACCACATGGGCCGAGGTCCTCTTCGATGAACTGCATGATAAGTTGGATCAAAAGTTGGGCAAAAATCACCCGGAGATCGATTTCAACCACCTAGGAGACTGGATGGTTCCGATACCGGACGATGACGACGGCGATGGTGCGATGGCTGAGCTTTTGGATAATGAGGACAATGAGGATGGAACGGGGACGGCTAGGAAGTGGAGTGGGATCGACGGAAAGAAAGAGGGGAAAGGGACTATGGAGTGGTCTGAGCTTTCCTCTTTGGACGACAGTGAGGACGATACCAGGGTGACGCGATCCCGAGCGCCACACAACTCTAACAACCCCGCCGTCCCACCCCCATCCATACAGCCCACCACCACGCCCTCTGTCGCCAATTGGCACCCCATAAACGCGTTCTCCGCTTGCAACCATACCTGCGAGCACACAAACTCCCAATTATCTCGCCGAAGCCAACCGCTACGCGAGTGCCCAGTCTGGCTAAAAGACAGCTCGGGAATGCTACGCCACGCCAAGAACCCGAACTCGCACATGGACTGTGAGGAGGATTGCCCTGCCCACGATGAACGAAAAGAACCTGTTTTCGTGCGGGATGTCAACCAGGCGGAGTGGACCAAATGGGCCGAGGTCCTGTTCGACGAGCTGCACGGCAAATTGGACCGAGATTTGGGCAAAAGTTACCCGCATGTCAAATTCAACTGTTTAGAGGACTGGGTGGTCCCGATACCAGATGACGGCGACAGCGGTGCTGCTACAATTTTGCCTCTAGATGGTCCGATCAACAGCGGTGAGGGTGAGGATAGAAGGGCAACGGGGACAATCGAGCCTTTAGATGTCGGCGGGGATGGAAAAGAAAAGCGGGGACCCGAGGTTTACTCTTTGGATAACGGCAAAGACGGGGGTGGAAAAGAAAAGTGGGGGCCCGAGGTTTACTCTTTGGACAACGGCAGGGATGTGGATGAGAAGGACGGGGGGGAGAGAACGGAGATGCAGAAGGTAGATGATGGCGGCGCTATGGCTAGGCCTCTAGGCCATGATAACGGCAGCGGCGAAGTTGAGAAAGGAAAGGAGAGGGGGAGGGCCAAGAAGCGGGTCAACTTCTCAGAAAGTAGTGAGGATGAGGACAGCGAGGTGGACAGGAGGGGCAAGAGGCACAGGCGGGCTGAGTCGTCGTATGACAGTGAAGACCGCGGAAGATACAGGAGGAGGAAAAGGAAGGCTAGGAAGCGACCCAGGGTCTACTCTTCGGACGACAGCGAGGACGACAGCGAAGACGAAGGTATGCGAAGCAGGCATCGGAGAGGGAAAAGCAGGCGGAGGGCCGACTACGAAAGAGACAGGAGGACGAAGAGGAGAAGGGCCAAGTCTAGGAGGCCATCGCTGGGCCGAGAAGATCTGAACAATACGAGCGCGTCAGCTCTTCGGACAGCAGCGATTACGACGACAGTGTGGGGACAAGAGGTGGAGGTGGAGGAAAGCTCAGTGGACCGACGATGAGGATGACGGTGAGGACGAGGATGAGAGAGATAGGAGGAGGAAGGAGGAGAAAAGGAAAACCAGCGCCAGGAAGCGGTTCAGAGCGGACGACTCGGACAGCGAGGATGAGGACGAAGTGGACCGGAGGAAGAGAAGGAGGAGAAAAGGGAAGGCTAGGAGGCGAGTTCGCTCCCCAAGCCGTAGCGACGGAGACATTGAGGCCGACGAGGGGAGGAGGGAGAAGCGGAACCCCCAGGAGGTAGACCGTGCAAGGACTTTGCCCAGCTCCCCTTCGCTGAGATCGCCGACCGACCCAGTACCCCCCCACCTGCCCCTCCACGTACCCCCCTGCTCGCCCTTGCACACGCGTTCATTCGTCCTTTCTCCTACCTGTTTGCCCCCGCCCAGCGTTCCTGACCCACCCTCCGACCAACCACGGCCCATATTTCAGTCCCTTATTCGTGCGTGCATTCTGATCCCTTACGCCATTCCGTCCCCTCTGTACTACGACGCGCAAATAATATAGCGTGTATCATTCATGTATGACAATTCTACGTAGTAATATTTTGTAACAGCTAGATAAATGATTGGTTTAAATGAAATCACTGAATGGCTTATTAGGAATTCCACCAGTTAAAATTAGATGATAATAGATCCGAGTCGCCCACAAATCCCGAAGATGCTATAAGTAGCCCAAGAACCGACGTCCAATAACTGCACGAGGTGCGTGTCATTACGCGGACTTTCAAGTTTCCGATATGTTTATCTAAGGGACGTGCCCGCCGAGAGGGAGCGGGTTGGTGGTGTCACAGGGGCGCCGAAGAGCGTGCGGCAGAGGAGTCACGGTGAGCATGATGATGGGGCATTGCGACGGAGAGCAGCCCAAGACAAAAGGGTGCGGGACCGTGTGATACTATAGTGACTTGTTGACAATGAAGCAATATAGGTAATTATTGTTGAGTTCAACCGGCTGGCTCGCGAGTACAAATTCGTCCGTCCACCATCGAAACATCGGCAGCTAGTGGGTGCTGACACGATAGAAGTTGCCTCCAAGTCATCTCCGGCTTCGAGGTTTCTTTTCTATACCTCCGAACTCCGGAGTGAGAGTCTGCATACCAGTCGGGCTATACTCCACCGAAAAAAAGTCGGAGTGAGGCAGTGTTGAGGCCGCGTTTAGCTCAATCAGACAGTTCGCGAGTAAGATTCGTTCCTGTTTCATGCTATGAGTAAGTTTATATTACAGTCGAAATTTTACTAAAATACTTACAGAGTCGCTGGCCGATATTGACATGACGCGAACTCAAGCGCCACACAACCTTGACAACTTCGCCGCCCCACCCCCATCCGCGCCGCTCACCACACCCACCACCACCAAATGACGCCCCGCGAAAGCATTTTCCACCTGCAATCAGACTTGCGAGCACAACTTTGATTGTTCTTGCCGATGCAAACAGCTACGCGAGTGTCCACTCTGGCCAAAACCCAACGGTGGTCGATGCTACACCATGCCAGGAATGGGAAGCTGCATCTGCATTGCACTGAGGATTGCCCTGCCAACCCTAGACGAAAGGGACCCGTTCTTGTGCGGAGTGTCAACCAGGCTGAGTGGATCAAATGGGCCGAGGTGTTCTTCGATGAACTGCACGAACAGTTGGACCGAAATTTGGGCAGAAATCACCCAGAGAACTTCAACCACTTAGGGGACTGGATGCTCCCGATACCAGCCGATGGCGGTGGCGATGGCGCTATGGCTGAGCTTTTGAACAACGAAGGCAACGGCAGTGAGGACGAGGATGGAATGGGGATGGCTAGGAAGTGGAGTGGATCTTTGGATGACAGTAAGGGCGGGGCCGACGGAAAGAAAGAGGGGAAGAGGGCTATGGAGTGGTCTGAACTTTCCTCTTTGGACGACAGTGTGGACGATACAGACGCGGCGCGGTCCAGCGCACCACAGAACTCTGACAACTGCGCCGCCCCATCCCCATCCGCACAGCCCACCACCGCGCCCGCAGTCGCCAATTGGCACCCCGCAAACGCGTTCTCCGCTTGCAACCATACTTGCGCACAAACCTCCAATTATCTCGCCGAAGCCAGAGGCTACGCGAGTGTCCACTCTGGCTAAAAAGCCGCTTGGGAGTGCTATGCCATGCCAAGAACGCGAACTCGCACATGCACTGCGCGGAGGATTGCCCCGCCAACGATGGACAAAAGGAACCCGTTCTCGTGCGGGATGTCAACCAGGCAGAGTGGACCGAATGGGCCGAGGTCCTTTTCGAGAGAAAGGGGAAGGCTAGAAAGCGAGTTGATTCACCCAGCCGCAGCGACAGATACATTGAGGCTAACGAGGGGAGGGAGGAGCGGAACCTCCAGGAGGTAGACCATGCAAGGGACTTCGGCCAGCTCCCCTTCGCTGAGATCGCCGACCGACCCAGTACCCCGCCACCCGTCCCTCCACGTACTGGCGTCATGCAGCCCCCCTTGCTCGCCCTCGCGCGCGCATTCATTGGTCCCTACTCCATTTTCTCCTACCTGTTTGCCCCCACCCGACGTTCCTGACCCACTCGCACAGCACTCTGACCGACCCACACCACCTTGACCCCACGGCCCATATTTCCGTTTCTTATTCGTGTGTGCATTCTGATCCTTTATACTATCTCGTCCCCATATAACGTGTATAAATCATGTATGACACTTCTACGCACTAAAATCTATGTGCATGGCTGTTCTTACTCTGATTCGGGCGTATGGCTGGCAGTGATCTCTCTATCATTTCTGAGAAAATGTCAGCGGAATTCCCAGGAAAGAAGATACTGTTTATGAAGCGTGCGCTCAGGCTGGGGCAACCTCTACGAGCAATCTTAGCAGCGCAATAGATGCACCACCGTTAACTTGGCTGTTAGGACCACCACTGCTGACGAAATAGGCTTGGGGAACTCGTCAGCAACATTCTTCTCGGGTTGGCTTTGATCGCGTCCACAAAGCCTACCTAGCCTTCGTTGTCATGACTCCTCACTTCCGAGTCAGAGTCCCTCCACGGTGACTTGGATGTGTATCACGACCCACGGCGCAGGATCGACAACGACGACGAGGGGCTCGCCGTGCGGCGTAGTACCTCCGCGACCTGAATTGCTCCTGCTTGCTCGTGGCCAGTTTGTGGTCTATTCGTGGTCTATTCGTGATTAGTCCTTGAGGGAAGGGGAAATGGCGGAACTCCGTACTAGCAGTAGAGGGCTTGCTCTGCGTGATGCTGGATTGTGATACTAAGCCAGCACAAGCCGTCAAAGTGGATTGCCTAAGCCCAGGCGCCGTGCGCGTGCAACTTGAAGTAAATTTTGCTAGATAAACGTGAACGACCTCGTCATAAATTCCCAGTTATCCCTCCGCAACCTGAAGTAAATGGCTTGAGCTCGCGAATTTCCACCAGTCCAAGTCGTCCACTGGTGCCAAACACTGATGACGTCATAGCCCCAGAACCGATGCCAAAGGACATCACGCGATACGTGACATTGTGCGTTTTTTTACGCGTGCACACATGTTTATCTCATGCTAACCGAGGAAACCAATGACCATGGCCAGCGAATATGAATATGACGGGATTCCGATTGTCGCACAGCTGCCGCCCAAGTTCAAGCCGCGGGCCACCCTTGCGAGTCCTGACACCGGCGTGCTGAACTGCTCTCCCCAGGACCCCCATGCCCACATTACCCACCTCCCACCTCCCGAAACGCCAGACCGGAAAGTAACCCGCGAGTGCCGCGAAGCTAATGCACGACGCACCGTCCCAACTCTCGCCAACATCGCCCCATCCGCGCCGCCCACGGCGCCCATCATGACCGCCGACTGGCACCCCGCGAAGGCATTCGAAGCTTGCAACCACACCTGCAAGCACACCAACACGCAAAACTCGCGCCGGAGCAAGCCGCTGCTCGCGTGTCCACTCTGGCCGGCAGGCAGTTCGGGGCTGACACGCCACGCGAGGAACGAGAACCTGCATCTGCACTGCACGAAGGGCTGCCCTGCGAACCCTAGACGAAAGCCGAGGCCTATTCTTATACGGGACGTCAGCCAGGCGGAGTGGACCGAATGGGCCCCGGCCCTCTTCGATGAATTGCACGACAAGTTGGACCGGGAGTTGGGCGGGGATCACCCAGACGTCGATTTCAACCGCTTGGAGGACTGGATGGTCCCGATACCAGATGATAGGGACAGTGATAGCGCTACTGTGGCTGGGTCTTCGGACGACGAGGGCGGCGCCAGCACGGATGAGGACAGGAGGAAGAACAGGGGGAGTAGGAAGCGTGCCGATTCTTCAAGTGATGAAGACGATGGGAAGGATAGGAGGAGGAGGACCAAGAGAGGGTCTAGGAAGAGGCCTAGGGTCTACCCTTCGGACCAGTGGGGATGAAGATAAGGGAGTGGAGAAAGAGGGAAAGAGGAGCGGAAAACTAGGAAGCGGGACGGGGACGGCATCAGAAATATCTCCCCCCCCAACTTTTGGGACTTCCTTGCGTTGTCACGCTTCTGGGGATTCCGAGTCCGAATGAATGAAGTCCGAGAGTATCAAATTTGTAGAACAGATGTGAAGATCAGTAGTACACGCTAACAATAAATATATTCGTTTCCGCTCTGCTAGTCACTCTCGTCGCACCTCCGAGTCCCACTAATGTCTCGAGTCCGACCAGATGGTTACATATTTAGACGCTCCCGCTCGATGGACGAGTCCAACGAACGATGTGTCCGCCGTCCCACCCCATGTTCTGGAGATGGTGTCGACTGGGATTGCTGTGCCCTTGGCGACGCGTTCGTTCCACATTCACTGCAGGCGCCCAAAAATTTTCCCCCGGGAAAAATACAGTATGAAAAATGTCTCGTGTTCTCCGAGTCATTTTTCCCAAGGGGAAAGTCCAAATTTATATACAAGTAAAATAGAATTAATATAAATCATTTCTCCCCCCTTTGTTCATGGGGAAAATGTGACATTTTGCCACCCATTTCCCCCAAAGTAGGGTGGGTGAAAAATGCGAAATTTTCATCCCATTTCCTCCAGAGTAATATAATACATTTTCACAAGGAAAATGTGATGTCTCCCTGGATTTTCCTTATGGAAATGTATTATATTACTCTGGAGGAAATGGGATGAAAATTTCGCATTTTCATCTATTCTACTTTGGGGAAAATGGGTGGCAAAATGTCACATTTTCCCCATGAACAAAGGGGGGAGAAATGATTTATGTTAATTCTATTTTACTTGTATATAAATTTGGAATTTCCCCTTGGGAAAAATGACTTGGAGAACACGAGACATTTTTCATACTGCATTTTTCCTGGGGGAAAATTTTTGGGCGCCTGCAGTGATTGCTGCATCATATTTACGGATGACTATTTTACTCAAGAGACAGTCTTCCAACCCACGCAGTCTTGAAGGAATTCATGCATAGTCACAAGTTCTCATTGCCGCTCAAGTTTCGTATTTCTCGAGTGATCCAATTTATCACGCGCTATGTTGTGCATCTTTCAATTCCCGACACACTGTCATTCGCGATTAATAATTCTCGGATCGTCAGTGGTCTCCTCCCCACGAACTCGGTCGGTATTATCCTTATATGCACCATCTCCCTATTTCACATGTGGCACAACGACGCATGAGAACGCGGGCCCCGATGACTGTTTATAAAACCCACAGATATACGGTAGGGGCGACGGGCCATTGTACTCACCATTCGGAGCCCCACCAAAACGCTCTGGCCTCTTGATAGCCGCCCATACGTCCACCATCCACCATAGTCAGAAGAGTGCGCAGGGCCGCGGTCAACACGGGCGAGGATATGCCGAGGTCGCTCAGGGCTCTGGCGGCCGCTGGGATTGAGGTGGGAGGCAGCAAGGAGGGGGTGTTCAGTGTTGTAGCACGGTATGGCGGTGATTCCCTGTGCACCGTGAGTCGTAAATATAAAAGGAAAAAAGCAACGTACGGCGAGAAAAAGGGTGGGCTGCGTACCCGACCTCTGGGTTTCCTATCAAGCCTTCGCTGACGCCAACTGCAGTTCCATGGCAGCAAGGATGTTATAGCTATGGTCCCCAGCAAAGGCATATCCATGTTGATCGTTGTGCCCGCCTCGACGGGTGTTCCTCTCAAGACCGGGCTCGGGGGCGACACCCCAATCACTGTAGACGATTTTGTTTTCCTGACCTGAGCGAGCACCACCGAAATGTGGACACAAAGAGCCTGAAACATCAGCTGGATCATCTGCTGTCGCACCGGACCGTCTAGATCCGATGTCATTGTGCTGGGCCACCGATGATGCATTTATTCAGCTGTTGTGTTGTCATGATTTCATCTTTTGAGCGCGGATATGAGTGGCGATTTTGATATATGGGGAAGAAAGTTCAAACATTCAAGCTTCACATCATATTTGTTCGTTGCTCGAGGCATGCGCTTTCTCACGGTTCACTGGTTCGGAAATCCACGATCGCTCGCGATTTCACTTCTTTCACACACCGGTTGCCCCAGAGTTTGAATGTGCTTTCTACGATCGTTTAAACAACAAATAACAACTTTAAGTTTAAACCCAGGTAGAAACACAACTCTCACTTGAAATAAAATATTTAGACAATCCTTGGTTTCAACTTCAAGTGTCAGGAGGGGAGCAATCTAAATTTATTCATAAAGTATAAAATTGATTCTACATTTTGCATCACACATAATGAAACATCCAAGGTGTAATATTCAACTTCCACTTCAAGTTTAATACAAGGTTTAAATTTTTTTTACACTTTAAGTGGAATTCATGTTCAAACACAGTATTATTTCCCCTTTTGGCCTGTTTTTGCCTGTTTGAACATGAATTCCACTTAAAGTGTAAAAAAAATTTAAACCTTGTATTAAACTTGAAGTGGAAGTTGAATATTACACCTTGGATGTTTCATTATGTGTGATGCAAAATGTAGAATCAATTTTATACTTTATGAATAAATTTAGATTGCTCCCCTCCTGACACTTGAAGTTGAAACCAAGGATTGTCTAAATATTTTATTTCAAGTGAGAGTTGTGTTTCTACCTGGGTTTAAACTTAAAGTTGTTATTTGTTGTTTAAACGATCGTAGAAAGCACATTTAAACTCTGGGGCAACCGGTGTGTCAGCTTTCACCGATGTTATTTGGCTACTAACCTGGCTTTGCTTGGTCATAAGGCAAAGCGTTCGTTGCCGAAGGTGACTTCTGGAATCATTAGAATATCAAAATACCTTGATGCTAAGCTAATCTGCACCGGAAGTGAGCATTGGCGAGCTCGTAATGAAAGGCTGATGTAAGTGAAGCAAGACGAGTCGTTGAACGTAATTACTGATCGATAATAGACAATTAGTTGCGGCCCCAACACTGCCCCAGGACTTGCAGCTAAGGTTCGACACGGGTGTGGGTAAACCCGCGGTGTTACAGGTACGGGTGTCACAGGTACGGGTACGGTGTCCCAATTAGGCAACACCGCAAACACTGCCACCCGTACCCGTATGAACCACAGGTTCCAATGTGCCCCCTCATCACCCTATCTCAGTGAGTTCTCATCCATTTTGCTTCATCCCAGGGTTCATCAGAACCCATTTTCCCCCTAGATTACGAATCCGACGAGACGACAGGGCCCCGCATGACCGTTCCCGCATGCAAGGCCAATCTTGTGGTTTTTCACCACATCTCATATCTCAGTGAGTTCTTGCTCGTTTTCCTTCATCCTTGGGTTCACCAGGACCCATTTTACTCATAGATTACGAATCCGACGAGACGATAGGGTGCGGCGTAACCGTTCGCAGACGCGAGGCTTATCTTACGATTTTCAAGCAGAAACACTACACTATCTTGGTCAGTTCTTGTTCGTTTTTCTTCATCCTGGTATTCATCAGGACCAATTTTACGTGTAGATTATGGATCCAATGAGACGACAGAGCTCCGCATCACTTCCCGCACACACAAGACTAATTCTATGATTTTACCAGCAAATGTGCAGTATCTCAGTGAGTTTTTATCTGTTTCTCTTCATCCTGGTATCCACCAGGTCCCATTTTACTCATAGATTAAGAATCCAATGAGACGACAGGGTGCCGCCTAACCGTTCTCACACGCAAGGCCGATTTTATGGATTTGTGAGTAGATTGGCTGTATCTTGGTCATTTCTTATCCATTTTTCTTCATCCTGATACTCACCAGGACCCATTTTATGCATAGATTACGAATCCGAAGAGACGAGAGGGCGCCGGACAACCGTTCACACACGCGAGGCCGACTTTATGGATTTCTCAAGCAAACATGGCCGTATCTCAGTCAATTTTGGTCCGTTTTTCTTCATCCCAGTGCTGAACATGATCTATTTTATTCATAGATTAATAATCCGATGAGACGAGAGGGCCACATGCGGTCGGTCGTGCAGAACCGCGGTTTTCACCTGTACCCGCGGGTGTGGTGTCAAAACGGGTGCGGTTTTACAGGTTGCAGGTATGGTGTATCGTTTTTTACCCGCGGGTAGACCCGTGTCGAACCTTACTTGCAGCGTTGGGAAAGGTCGGGGACCCCTTACTTCAAGTTACTTGCACTGTCCAAATTGATCAAGTTGTTATTAGTGACGGCGCGAACATTCAATAATTGCTGCTAATGCCCTCACTCATCCTAAGCCACCTCGGTCAGGATGGCATGTTGACATCTCGATGGCAGCTCCATCTTCTGGGCGGGAGCCCCCAGACTGGTCCAGCGATTATGTATGTTAGGATGGGGCCCAGGGACTACTAAAAATATCAATAGTAGGGTGATTGATGGCTTTGGGGTGATTTTCCCTTGTCCAAATCCCTGTAATCGTCCGGACTGGAATACTGTCACTCATCAATTTACCAACAAAATTCCACGCTTGAGCGGGCAACAATCATGATGTATCCATGGGTGCCCCTCAGGTACTATTATTTTAGGGTATCGATTTATTGCCAAGGGGCACCCCTAGTGTTGCCGCAACTCGGTTTCCAAAGTGACCCTGAGCCGAAGTCGAGCCGATTAGGAACCGCAGCCGAGCCAAGTTACCCCGGCACAGGTCGGTCCAACTTCATTATGACTCCGACTCAAGTTACCGGTTCCAAGTCAGCAAGTCGGGCCACAGAGCGCTCCCATCACGCCACCTGCTGGGCCGCCCCTCTAGCCGTTTCGCACTTCCGGATTGTTCCTTACCTCGTCCCTTCTCTTGCTGAATCCGCCAAGACGCTGGGGCACAAGAATCGCATTTTTTAGCCTCCAGCCCAACGCTGATTTTTAGTGCAATTGCTGTGAGTACCGTCAGTCCCTCATTGCTGAACTCATCTCACCAC